>JANKYE010000007.1:9958622-9970952 GCA_032467995.1 Erythroxylum dillonii | reverse complement strand
ACTTTTATTTAATTTTTAATTAATAATTAATAAACAAAAAAATCAAAAATCAAAACAAAGAGTAGAAAGTGAAATGAAAGCATGCGTTATATCTTTTGGTTAAAAAGTTGCATATTTACGCGTTTTTTCCTTATGAAATATGAACTCTCACCACAGTCACGTGCATATTCAGTTTCGAACACCCCTCGTCATGTGCCTTCACGCTGTTTGAACTTTGAACCACTTGCCCCCGCTCTCTCCTCCTCCATGACATACAGTCCCTCCACCTCCTCCTCCTCCTCCACCACCTCGTCATTTTTCCAGCAAACCCTAACCCCTCATTTTCTCCCCTAATTTCAGAAGCCCCAAAAATCCCATACATCGCTTCATGGATTCGCAGGACAATATTCTCTTCGAAACGGCGTCGCAGCCAGACACCGGGACCGACGCCTACACCTTCCTGGAATTCAACACTCAAGGTGAATCCGAATTCGACTATCCCGAATTTCGCTCCCCGGTGGCTTGGCCAACGCCCTCCGACTCTCTCGCGGCTCCATCGGTCGGGGGCCCGCCCTCTTCGGACCACCACGCCGTGACGTCGCCCTCCGATCAACATTCGGAATCCCCCGCCGTGTCTCCAGTGTCGTCGTCGAAGGCGCACGGAGGGTTTGTCGCAGATGGGATAGTTTCTGGGATGGGTGCGCTGAATTTCGAGGAGACTGGGGACGACGACGTTTATGAAATCGGTAAGGGAGATTTTACGGAGCATGCTTGCCGCTACTGTGCCGTTTCGAACCCTGCGTGCGTGGTTAGGTGCAATGTTTCGTCTTGTAGGAAGTGGTTTTGTAATTCTAGAGGGAATACTTCTGGTTCGCATATCGTCAATCACTTGGTAAGTAGTGACTTTTTTGTTTCTTTGGGTTATTGCTTTTCACGTACTCGACGCCATCTTGGTTTCAATTACTTTGGTTTGAACGAGGGATGGTGATTTAGATTGTTGATGTTACTGAAATTGGAGACGTTAGACTGATAAGTTTATCATTTGTGCTTGATGGGAAGGCACGATGTGAGATTTTGTTAAGAATGAGATCTGTGAATAAATTACTTTGTTATGTTAGCTCATGAAAGTTGCACTTTTTAGGGTATTTAAGGACTGTTTTGTACGTTTGATTTATTTTTGTTCTTATGATTTCCAATTTTATTTGGAAGAGCAGTGAAGTCATTAATTGTTCTGGAATTTTAATTTGTGAATGCAATTGACTGTTGGTTGGAATTTTTAAGTGTATATTGAAGGTATCTTTGGTATGGTCAAGTGATGGGAATACTTAGAAAGTAACTGTTTATGTTGCAAGATGAGATATTAAGGCGACAGAAATTTGTGAGTGGACTGGACCAAAGCTGATGCGTGAATATCACATTTGAAGTTCTTTGTTACTTTCGTGCTTCCTGAGGGGCATTTCTTGAAAATTTCCCTTAGTGTTTGCTATGGACGTTCAAACGCTGCTTATAACTCATGGGTAGCTCTGCCCATTTTCCTGTGAATTGAATGCTAGATACCTTTGGTTTTGATTCAAAAAATTGTTGTGCAATATTGAAGATTGAAGGATTTTCCTCTTCAGATAAAGTAACAAACGTTTATTTTTGGCATTTCTTTGTACGAATTAACTTGTTAATTTCAAAGTTTTGTAGAAAGTGCTATTCTTCAAACAGGTAGCATACCAAGTTGCCTTTTCAGGGTAAAATTTTTGGTGAATTTGATAGCCCCTTGTATTTTCAACCTTTTTTTTTTTTCAGTAGTTTGGCATCTCCAGTAACAGTGATGAGAAGTTTCTCTAAATCAGTAATGATAGTTGTTTATAGTTAGCCTATGAAAACCAAAAGCAATTGTGTAAGAAGTTTTGAATCTCCAAGGAAGTTCGGTGCTGTATATGTAATGTGAATTTATGCTTTTGTGCCATGCTTACTTGTAGCCACTTTGTGAACGTCACTTGAATGATAATAACTGATTTTTTGGCCACATCTAGTACACATGAAAGTTTAGTGGGTTTTTATCTGAGTTTTCATCTATAGGTTCGAGCAAAACACAAAGAAGTCTGTCTGCATAAGGATAGCCCACTGGGAGAAACTATACTAGAATGTTACAACTGTGGATGTCGAAATGTTTTCCTTCTGGGATTTATATCTGCCAAGACCGAGAGTGTTGTTGTCCTCCTTTGCAGAGAGCCCTGTCTGAATGTTAACGCATTGAAGGACATGAACTGGGATCTTAGTCTGTGGTGCCCCCTGATTGATGATAGGTGTTTTCTGCAGTGGCTTGTTAAGGTTGGTAGCACCTTTTTCTTCCCCAGTTAACCTTTTCTTGTCACTACTTTTGACATTCTGTATTTGGCAGATCCCATCTGAACAGGAGCAGTTGAGAGCACGCCAAATTAGTGCTCAACAAATCAATAAAGTTGAAGAACTTTGGAAAAGTAACCCTGATGCGACCCTTGAAGATCTTGAAAAGTGTGGTGTAGATGATGAGCCTCAACCAGTGGCACTGAAATATGAAGATGCTTATCAGGCACATTTTTGTTGAACCATGTAATGAGGAAAGGCTGGAAAGCTAATAATCCATTTGGAATCATCTAACAAGTAGAATTCTTTCTTTTGCAGTATCAAAATGTATTTGCTCCACTTATCAAGCTTGAAGCAGATTATGATAAAGTATGTGCTATTGCTGCATGCTTCTTTTTTGTTAATTTTTGTCGATGTTTTTATCTGTAACTTGTTGATGCTGTGCTTGGGGCTCTTTTTTTGGTCATTGCTATAATATATTGCCTAAATTTTATAATATATTTTTTCAATTTTGTTGTCTTTGACATATTAACATGTTTAATTCCTGTAGATGATGAAAGAATCACAAAGCAAGGACAACATGACCATTCATTGGGATATTGGCCTCAACAAGAAGCGTGTTGCATATTTTGTATTTCCAAAGGTGCTTTATTCTAATGCTTTTGCCACTGTTTATATCAGTTCTGAGTATTCTTGTTCTGGATAGTTTTGTATTGGTTATAAGTTATCTGTATTGATCTCACAAAAAATGAGCTGATTGATGTGATGTCAGGAAGACAATGAGTTGCGCCTTGTACCTGGTGATGAGTTGCGACTGCGTTATTCAGGAGATGCAGCTCATCCGGCATGGCAGTCGGTTGGGCATGTGGTACGCTTTTCTCAACTTCTTTGATGGTTTGTTCACTTTGGAAAAAATGATTATTCGTATGTCAAGGATAAGTGTGTCTGGTGCAATACCTTTGCAAGCAAAAAATGAGTAGCTGAGTGCTTTGAACTGTACAATTGAGTAGACAAACTGCCATTTCAGATCAAGCTTACTGCACAAGAGGAGGTTGCACTCGAGCTTCGTGCTAGTCAGGTAACACTAATTTGCTTTATCATCTTCTTTAATTGCTTGATGTTAGATATTAGTGCTAATAGTTACTTTATGTTCACGATATTAGGGCTAATAGTTACCTTATGTGCAGGGAGTTCCTGTTGATTTGAACCATGGATTTAGTGTTGACTTTGTGTGGAAAAGTACAAGCTTTGATCGAATGCAGGGTGCAATGAAAACTTTTGCTGTGGATGAAACGAGTGTGAGTGGGTAGGTTGAGTTATAATTTCCTTGAGCTCATCACTTCTGCAAGGAGAGTTTATGAGTGTATGCTGGATTAAGGTTGTCAATTTAAGGTAGAACTTGGGGGAGTTAGTGACTAATATCTCCTGCCTCTCTATGTTCCCTGTTTTATGGTTTTGTTTTAAAGAAGTTGAATAATTTTAATTATTCTAACCCTTTTTTTGACTTCCTGATTCTGAGTGCATTGATGTGTATAGCTCATTATTCCACCTATGATGATTGCAAAGTTATATTCTTTACTATATTTCATTTTGGGGCAGATATATATATCATCATTTGTTGGGCCATGAAGTGGAGGTTCAAGGGGTTCGTAATACACTGCCTCGCCGGTTTGGTGCACCTGGTCTTCCAGAGCTGAATGCATCTCAAGTATGTCTTGCATTCTCAATTTAAGTTCATCGCATTTGGTTGTGTTTGCATTTGTTGCAAGTTGTATCTCTGTTTAGATGAACTGCTTGAAAATCATGGTGGCTTCATTATGCCAAAAGCTATATTTTGAACTGCTAAATTTGTTAAAGGCTGAAAGAATTCCTGGGTAAGTGTTCCTAAACAGATAGATGCTAAAGGCTGAAAGAATTCCTGGGTAAGTGTTCCTAAACAGATAGATGCAATTATTCCTCTGTTATCTGTCAAAGAACTCTCAGTATTTAAACTTTTAATATGCCTAGTAATTCAGTAACTTTGTAAGTTATATTGAGTTCATATTTAGTTTTTAGATCATTGCAGCTGAGATCCTCATGGAGTTTTTTATCCGTTTAGGGAAAACCATAAGTATGATCAGACCTATACTTCTGATAACTTACGGATATTTTCAATCTGTTGTGTTACTATTTGCCATGTTGCCAATGTTAAATATGAAGTTTATTGCTCATCTGACATGATAATTTTCAATGTTGACCTTCATCTATTGACAGGTTTTTGCTGTGAAGAGTGTCCTTCAGAAGCCTATAAGTTTAATTCAAGGTCCACCTGGTACAGGGAAAACTGTCACTTCTGCAGCTATTGTATATCACATGGCAAAACAGGGCCAGGGACAGGTGACTTCTTGATAATTCTTTTTTTGTTCTCTTTAGTATTCGGTTAAACTAATGGTTCATACACCTCTACCAGGTATTGGTATGTGCCCCAAGTAATGTGGCTGTAGACCAACTTGCTGAAAAGATAAGTGCCACTGGATTAAAGGTAGAAAATTTGGCCCTATTTGCAGTTATATCAACTGCATATTTTGTTACTTCTGTATACCAATCTTCTTTTCATCTCTAATATGGTCGAGAAGCAACTTCAACTCAAGTATGTAGGAATATGATGTGATTGGAACAAGTTTCAAAAGGAAAATATATTTAATGAAATTCACTTCATAAACTCTCCTGAAACTGGAAGTTGTCATTGGATTAAAAATATGGTTTCTTGAAGACTACTTTTGGCGCTGGTTTAATTGCAGCAAAAGAAATTCTTGTTTTAATTTTTCATAACAGAGCAAAGAACAAATCTATGTGACCTAGTATATTTGACTTCTTTTTTTCGCTCATGATATCTCCATTTGATTGTATTATAAATTGAAATTGTAGATCTAGTTGTTGGCGTGATCACATCTCTGATTTTTTAAAAGCTGTGGCATTCATACAAGTATGCTTGATGATCCTCTCCATTAGTGAACTGCCTCTCATTTTCTTATCCTATGCTTCAGTTGGTTTATTTGTTTGTCGATAGACCATGTGCAACTAGTACTGGTTATTCCTAGTTAAACATTTGCTAAATGATTTTCTAAGTCATTATATTTATTTCTTTTTTCATTAGGAAAATTGCAATTGTTCAATTTCTATCATTTTTCTGAAACGCAGGTGGTTAGGTTATGTGCAAAATCAAGGGAAGCTGTAAGTTCGCCTGTTGAGCATCTAACCCTTCACTATCAGGTTTGTTGATTTTCAGGCTTCATTCTCTGTTTTCATTACTGCCAAACTTTCCCCTATATGTTTCATACAATTTGTGTTTATGCAGGTTAGACATTTAGACACTTCAGAGAAGAGTGAACTTCACAAGTTGCAACAATTGAAAGATGAGCAAGGTGTGATGTTTATCGGCTTTTTATTACATGGAATTTTTTAAGGACTTGTTTAGTTGAAATTTGACTTACTTGCTTAGGACTGATCTGGGCAACTTTCATACAATTTAGTTGTTTATTTTTTAGATTGAAAGGCATTTTGGTTGAGTTGCTACTGAATTTTGAATTTCTTGCTATCATTTTTATTTGATAATTTGGTCTCCTTCATATGAGATCAAAATGCTATGCTAGTAGAAACCTCATTACTGATGAACTAAAATTTAAGTTTTCACCAATATAAAGAATGACTTCTGTTTCCATATATTAGTTTCATATGTAACTTTTAAAATAGAATTCATGGACCTTGTTCTAATATTGTATTCTTTTCTACGTGTTGTGTGGAAAAAAAAAATGAAATACTGTATAAACAGGAGAACTGTCGAGTAGTGACGAGAAGAAGTATAAAGCTCTAAAGCGAGCAACAGAGAGGGAGATTTCTCAGAGTGCTGATGTTATTTGTTGCACTTGTGTTGGTGCTGGTGATCCTCGTTTGGCAAATTTTAGATTCCGTCAGGTTGAATGAATTTGATTTAATATTTGATTTATAATGAAATGCTTTAAAAGTCTCTCACACTTTGTGCCGTTTAGGTACTCATTGATGAGTCTACTCAGGCAACGGAACCTGAGTGCCTTATTCCATTGGTCCTTGGGGCGAAACAGGTACTTAAGATTCCACCTACATTTTTTAGCTTGATCTATTGTATGTTCCTTTATATTCTGACAGAAACTTCTGTTTAGGCGATTCTTGTTGGTGACCATTGCCAGCTTGGCCCAGTGATTATGTGTAAGAAAGCAGCTCGTGCTGGGCTGGCTAAGTCTCTCTTTGAACGCCTTGTTCTACTCGGTGTGAAACCAATTAGATTGCAGGTAAGTGTCTTGTTTGCCATTTCTCTTTTTGGATATGCTCAGTCAGTGTGTGCTTAAATACATCAATGGTCATACTAACTCTTCAAGAATCCATAGTTATGTTGTGATTTTTCCTTTCTAAACTTTTTGTACATAATTTAGGATTATTTTCACATTTAAAAATAATCAAGACTTCCACACATGGAAGTTTAATGTAATAATGGATAAAATGGAGGTTCTGTAGAGTTTTTAATGTGAATAAGTGATAGAAGTGAATATCATTTCTTTGTTTGAAAGCATTGACAAATTTTCCATATAACCTCTGAAATATCTATCTTATTCATCTAGGGCATTTATTGCATGGCCAACAGATTGACAGAAGAAAAAGTGTCCTGTTCCTGATTGAACAGGTTTTGGTTAATTGGGAAAAGTGTGGAACTTATTTAAAGCTTTACTGTATATGGAAATTAATTCTGTAGATCTTGAAATGTCAAGACATGCATCTGAAATGGTATGACTTGCCCCTTTGCTGGCCCATGTTTTTGGAAGGTTGCTATGTGTGTAACTTTGCACTCAAATACATCAGAAGTTTCTGTATTTTGTGAACATTTAGGAATGGGTATCTCTAATTTGAGTTTTTTTTTTTAATGTTGATTCTTTCCATTTTTTCTGAAAATTAGTCTCAAGTCATGCTGTTTGTTAAGTTTGACCATCTTATATTTTATGGTGGCTCTTGCTGAACTCAACTTTTCTAACTTTGAATTATATTCACATGCTTTCTCCAAAAATGGCTAATTGTAGTGAGACCCAAACTCTTCAATCTTTTTCTTGGAGATATGTGAGGAATATTAAGATAGGCCTAATTGTTTTGCTTTGTTTAATATTTGTGTGGCAACTGGCAAGAATTTGAGGATTTGAAGTTCGTACATCTGTCTCATCAGCAGCCTTAACTTAGTTTTCAAGAGTATTGTTGAGACTAGATTCCAGCAAAATCATAGCAAGAGGAGGAATACGAATGCAAGGGTTAGGTGAGGGGGATGTGAGGGTAAAGTGGGAAATTAGGGAGAGAGATGAGTCATGTGGAAGTTAGTTAGGAGAAGTGAATAAAACAGTGGTAGAGGGGGGAGGCATAGGTATTCGGTTATGATATGAGAATTGGTGATTGTAGGGAGGTTAGCTAGCCCTCGAAGTCTAGCTAGGGAATAACAATTGACAGACAACTTGTTCATTTCTATTCATCTCTATTCCATATCTGTTCTTATTTTGCTGCTGCTGTGTGCTTGTGTTTTTGGCTGCTGTGTGTTGATTTATTGTGCAGGACAGAATTGTTTGGGTTGAATTAGTGTTAGAGCAGGTGGCCTCTAACAGTATTTAGGTGCTTATAGCCTGTTCTTTCCTGACAAATATAGGTTCAATATCGAATGCATCCAGCTCTTTCAGAATTTCCATCTAACAGCTTTTATGAAGGAACCTTGCAAAATGGTGTGACTGTTAATGAGAGGCAGTTGTCAGGGATTGATTTTCCTTGGCCTGTGCCGAATCGCCCCATGTTTTTCTATGTCCAGGTATTAAGCATGAAATCATTTACTTTTTCCATGATTTTGTGTGGCCTTCCATCTGGATAAACTATTTAACTGCAGTACCTGTTGATCTTATCCTATAGTTTTCCGAGTCCAGGTTTTCTAACTAAGCTTTTCTTTAGATGGGACAAGAGGAGATAAGTGCTAGTGGAACATCCTACTTAAATCGTACTGAGGCTGCGAATGTTGAAAAGATTGTAACCACTTTCTTAAGGAGTGGTGTGATTCCTAGTCAGGTATGTTTTCAAGTTGGTTTTATTTATCCAGTTTCACATTGTGGCACTGCATGTTAACCGGAGCAAATTTTTTATAGATTGGGGTGATAACTCCATATGAAGGTCAGAGAGCTTACATTGTTAATTATATGTCAAGAAATGGTGCTCTGCGGCAGCAACTTTACAAGGAAATTGAGGTAGTATATGTTCTTTTATTTAAATTTTTTAGATTTACACGCCTGTTGATCTTTGATTCTAATCCCTTTATTTTGAATGTGACTGGATGCCATGGTTTTAAGCCATTAAAACAATTATTTACTAAAGGAAAATAAGACTGCTACAGTTGACTCCTTTTATGCCTCATAGTGTGGAAGCCTTAGTCACTAGGATAGTTGCTCATATAGTTTGGATTTCCATTTAGATCTCTAACTGTAATTGTTATGCCCTTTGTGTTTTTGGCAGGTTGCGAGTGTTGATTCCTTCCAAGGAAGAGAAAAGGATTACATTATTTTGTCTTGTGTTAGGAGTAATGAACATCAGGTTGGTTTATTATACTTTCCTATCTTCCTCTGGTCACATATAGAATAATAAGAAAGAGAAACGAAGCTGGCATTATTTGAATTTGATAGAAAAGAAGAAAGTTTACTGCACCCTTCCACCGTGAAGTCAGATTGTTCCATCTTGTTTTCCTCTGTAATGCCAGCTTTGATAGTGATTTTATAAATAGTTTGTTGAATTGCCCACCTTCCATGCTTGCTGGGGATTTGCAGAGTTCTGAATAAACGTCCATGGACCTGGCTTCTGGTTCAGATCTTAAATGAATGTATGTTGACAAAAAACTTGTTCACATGGTAAAACAAGTTTGGATGTACAGGATTATCTGCAGAATATTATACTAACCCTACCATGAGATATCAGTTCTGGAGAACTTATTATCAGTCTTTACAAAGGATAGCTTTTAGCATGCTACTCTGGAATTGTGTGGTTATACAATCTGGTAACATAAATGTTAATTAGCGCTCAGTTTTGCAGGATTTGTGTGAATCTATTGCTTGTTAGATAATTTGTCGAGCACTTGTGCAATGACACTTAATGGTTCTGTAGTCTAAATGTGCATGGTATTCTCAATGCTATTTATCTGTCATGGAAAACATTTCTTTTTCTAGCTATGGATAATTTCTTAGAAGTTAGATATTTCTTTTCATGTTGTCTTTGTTATCTGATTTTGCCGTCAAGGTATGTTCTTTTGAAGTATATGGATAGATCATTAATTTACGTCATCACATTGACTTCTGGTCGCTGAACTCTTAATCAGGGAATTGGATTTCTTAATGATCCTCGGAGGCTGAATGTTGCCCTAACACGTACTCGATTTGGGATTGTCATTCTGGGCAACCCTAAAGTTCTCAGCAAGCAGCCTCTATGGAATAGCTTACTGTCACATTATAAGGTACTCCACTACTTTTTTGCTTTATGGACAACTATTATTTAACTTGACTAAGTTGTGCAAAATTTTGGAACTATGGTCTGTGTGGGCACTGCCACATAGACTATTTGACGGCTGTTTTATTATCTAGGGGTTTCTGGTTTTCTTCTTTTTGATAAATGTTTCATCAGGAACATGAGTGCTTGGTTGAAGGACCATTAAATAACTTGAAGCAAAGTATGGTTCAATTTCAAAAGCCTAAAAAGGTATACCAGCCCTTTAAAGGGCTTAATTATTTGATATTTACCGTTTCCTTGGAGTCTCTGTTTATCTGTGCTGTAATTGTTGTTTTAAATATAGACCTCTTATCCTTCTACATTAGTTGGTGATAAATTTGCACTGGTTTCACTGATACCATATTCTTTGACAGATCTATAATGATAGAAGGCTTTTCTATGGAGGTGGACATGTAACTGTGGGCAATGACAATTTTGGTTTGGTTTCAACATCTAGTCCTGATAGAAGAAGTGGCCGTTCCATGGGTATGCTATGTTGGCTTTTGAACTGAAGTCATAATTTGCACAGTCTGATGATATTATTTGGTTCAAGTTTGCACTCCCCCCTCTGAAATTGCTATATGCTGTCAAACTCATACACGGGCATGTTTTGTTCTGTTCTCTGCTTTGTTGTTTTGCTGCTGTCACATTGATGTGTATCTATTAAGGCATGATTTACAATGTTCCTGTTTACAGGCTCTTATGTGCCACCAAGCCCACCTAATGGAACCCACAAGTCTGCTGTGTATCCCTCTGGGTTTCCTGTTCCAAGGGTCCCTCTTCCTCCATTACATGGTGGTCCAACTTCTCAGCCTTACACTATTCCAACCCGTGGGGCTGTGCATGGTTCAGTAGCTGTTCCACATATCCCTCCTCCTGGAAGTCAAGGTTTTGGTGCTGGTCGTGGTAATACTAGTGCTCCTATAGGTAGCCATCTTCCTCACCAGCAAGGGTCACAGCAGGCTATTGTAAACATGGGATCTGCCTATAATTTTCCGTCCCTGGAGAATCCTACTAGTCAGCCGTCTATTGGGGGCCCATTATCCCAACCTAGTTATGTTAATAATGTAATGAGTACTGCAGTCCTTTTTTCTTCTCACTTTTCTCTTTATATGGATTTTGGCTATCTTGACATATTTGATCTTGGGTATATCTTTGTGGCTAATGTAGATGGCAGTTCAAGGACCAAGTCAAACATTTCGTGATGGATTTTCCATGGCAGGCATGTCTCAAGTATGTCGATTTCACTTTCATCTTATGTTTGCTGATTGTTTTCTTCATACATACTTTTCTGATTTTGGCTTATAATGGCCATCAATTAGGATTTCTTAGGTGATGACTTCAATAGCCAGGGATCTCATGTTCCTTACAATGTTGCTGACTTCTCCACTCAGGTATACGTTATGATTGTGGTGTTTATTCTGTGATAATCTGTGGTTTATTTGGTTCACGTGTTGTAAGCTATGAGCGCAAACCATATCAAACTTTTGTAAGGTAGATACACTGACTTTCTTCAGTAACACTGAATTTATCTAGACATAAAATGCTTCATTCAGAGAAAGCAGGGTTTAGAAATGAATTTTGCAAATGTATTAATGTGAAGTTTAATCCGTGTGCAACACTACAGCTGCAAATGAACGAGCAATTGCATTGTACATCAATCTGCAACTTTGAAAGAGTTTCGCTGTTTTAGAAACTTGTGTCTGGAGTTAAATCATTGAGGTTTCTTATGTTCAGTTATTTTCCATTTTCGTCATTTTTCCAATTTGTTGCAGGCTTCACAAAGAGGATATTCAGTTGATTATGTTCCACAAGGAGCGCAAGGTGGTTTTCAAGCAAACTTTTTAAATCAGAATTCCCAAGCTGGATATTCTCGCTTTAGTTCTGGAAATGATTTCATGTCTCAGGTCTGCTTATGCAGAAAGTATCTCTTGCTTTTCTGAACTAACATTTATCTTTTTCTAATCAACCATTGTTCTATTGCAGGATTATATGACTCACGGATCGCAAGGACTATTCACTCAGGTTGGCTTCAATGAACCCTCCCATGGCAATGCAACCCAAGGCCAGTTTGACCTAGACAATGTAAACCCCCTTCAATCCCAGGTTTTTTGCCATCAAATACTGTTAGCTGAGGCACTTTTAGTTGATGAATGTAGTCACAATTTGATAGTTATGAAACATGTTATCTTTGGGGAGTACATAAAACCAGATGTTGGTGGCTTGATTGTCAGTGTTGTGAATTTTATCACTAATTTGATTATTATTATTTTTTCACATAGATATTCTCAATTTGTCAATTTTTATGCAGGGCTTGATGAGTTCTCTCTATTCCCAACCCTTCGCCCATTACAATGCACAACCCCTGAACTTGCAAGCTCCTCAACAGCTGTCTCAGCAGGGTCAGGGAGCCCAAAGCCAGAAAATCCACTACAATGGTTGAGAGGTCAC
>JANKYE010000007.1:9908769-9939883 GCA_032467995.1 Erythroxylum dillonii | reverse complement strand
CTTGTTCATGCAAGATACTTTAATTGAATAGTGTTTTACAGTTCTCGTTAAATCCCATAAGGAAAATGATAGAACACTGGCAGTCTTTATTTATATGTGTTCTGTTGTGTAGTATTCCAAACACCCAGTACACCCAGCGCTTAGTAAGTAAATGACAGTGTGTTCTTTAGACTCTAAATCAAGAAACAGAAAGAAAATAAGTATAGCAGTAGTGTATGCTCACAAGACTGCTCCTGGACCTTCTCCTCCAAGAACTCCCTGAACAGACAGCACCTTTTCCTTCCTTTTGGTTAGCTTTCGAGAGGCTAACCACTCTCCCAACTTCAGACTATTTTTTCCCTACCCATTTCTTACCTCATGTTCTGCAGAAATACCCTCCTCTCTCTCCTGCCCAGTGGGCCCTACTGCTGCCAAGTTAGTTAGGATTGTCCTCCCTTTTTCCCCCTGCAGCAGCCCCTCTCTCTGTCTTCTAGAATATACTTTCAACCCCACGTGCCCCTTCTTCCTTTTATAAACTTTCTCAATTAAGGGTCTATCAGAAAATTATCCTGATGGTGGAAATTTAGAGCTTAACAAGTTGCAGATTTGTTTCTTTGTCATGGCAGAGAAAGCTCTTCTTATCTCACGTGTGCGTCAGTTTTTACCCCCTTCATTTACACTATGTTTTTGTTAACTATAGAGAGATTGCATTTCTTTCCATTGCCTTTTCTTTTTCTGAACATTTTTGGGATTAAACATCATTATCCTTGATTTATTGGTAATTGAATTGCCTGATATGGTACGGAGTCTCGCTTGCTATTTTGGCAAATGTTTAATATCCTGGTTTGCCACAGGTTGGACCAGGTTCTTTGCTTCAAGCTCCAATAGATGATACTGGAAGAGCCGTGTGAGTAGGAACTTATTCTTTTCTATTTCTCAATTGTTACTTGCAAATATACATCCAAGTATTCCCCTAATCTTTTGAAATCTTCTATAGGGTTACAGAATCGTTATGTGGGACTCAGACATGCCCCATTGATCTGCTAACTCCTCCAGATGACTGCCATGTTAATTATACGTTGTCCTTCTCCCTTCAAGTAAGAGTTCCATCTTAAGTTGAATAAGGTTTTTGGCTTAGTTGGAACTTCTAAGATCAAATGATGAAATGCAGATCTATCGTGTTGAGGATATCCTTGTGAGTGGCATCATTAAGGGCAGTATCATCCAGATCCACAGGGTGAGAACTATCACCATTGATGCTGATGGCTTGATTACTGCATCAGGACTAGGTATTGGTTGTCGTTTCTGGCAATGTCTTTCTGCTCTGCCTATTTCTTTTGTTTCTTTTAATTATTTAATAAATAATAATTTTGTAGCTATCTGTGTATTATCCTATATATATTAATGTTAGAACTACCTTTTCAGGTTGCAGTGAAGGTCTTGGAAAAGGAAACTATTCCAATGGAGCTGGTAGTGGGGCTGGCCATGGTGGACGTGGAGGCTCAGGTTATTTCAATGGAATTGTGAGCAATGGTGGTAATAAATATGGCAGTGCTGATCTCCCCTGTGAGGTGGGAAGTGGAACCTGGGGTCCCAATCAGTCTTATGTCAATGCAATTGGAGGGGGGATGATTGGTAATTGTTTTGCTACTCGCTAGCTTTATACAATGTGCACCATCTATAGCATAATTCTTTCTGATTTTAGTTGGAGTGCTTGACTACTTCTTTAATCATGATTGACATCTGCATTTATTGGCCGTCTTTTCCTTTGCACTTTCAGTTTTTCAGCTAAAATGGATGCTATGTGCTTCTTCATCGGCCTGACCTATTTGCATCTTTTTTTCTTTTGCTAGTTTTGGGCTCCATGCAGTGGCCTTTACTACGGCTAGATCTCTACGGACCTTTGAGGGCTGATGGTCAAAGCTTTGGAAAAGATTCAATACAAAGTGATGGTCCTTTGACTGGTGGAATTGGTGGAGGTTCTGGTGGTACAATACTTCTGTTTCTTGAGAAGCTCATGCTTGCCAAGAATTCAAGTTTATCTGTTATAGGAGGCAACGGTGGTCCTCTTGGTGGTGGTGGTGGTGGTGGTGGAAGAGTTCATTTTCATTGGGCAAAGATTGATTATGGCAATGAATATTCCCCAATAGCAATTATAAATGGCTCAATTAACACTAGGTATGATCTATTATTTGTTAACGTTCGAAAACAAGAAGTTCAACGATGAGTCTTTGTGCTCTTTTATGTAACAAGAAGTTCAACGATGAGTCTTTGAGCTCTTTTATGTTCTTAGAATTTCATTTTTCCACCTATACATAAGGCTTAAAGCCATTTCCATACCCCAAAACCCATGATTTCTTCTAAGGAAATACTTCAACTAGACTGCATATAATTTCGAGGAAAATTTATAATGTCAGCATTTTACTTGATGTGTCTAACAGTGGAGGAGCAGGCAAACTTGGTGGTCATTATGGGGAGGAAGGCACCACTACTGGAAAGAAGTGCCCAAAGGGCCTCTATGGTATATTTTGTCAGGTGCTTTATCTTTTATCTTTTTTATTTTAAATTACACTGCAACTGCATGTGCTTTTTGCTTACTGAATCTGGGATGAATATCCTAGTTGACCAGATCTGCAGTTTCACAATTCTTATGTACTTTTATGGTGTTTGATAACTATTGCACTTTAGGATCTTCTAGTATCTTCTCTGAGCCTAAAAGATCTCTTTAAAAGTCAATATTATGTTTTAGTAATTTCTTTTCATATTGGAGATTCACTCGTTTTATTTTTGTGGTGATACATGCAGTTGAGGCAGAATAACAGACCAATAGATTTTCATTTTCTGTTATGCCGCATGCTTTTCTAGTGTTCTTAAATCTTTCTTCATGTAATGCAGTTCCTTTAAGTTTGCTATAACAAATCATCAGCTTGTAGCTAGTACTCTTTGCACAAATTGTGCTCTTTCTAGTCTTGATTTCCTAGACATCAAGTCCCAAAATTATTTTCCATCCTTTGCCTTCTACAGAATTCAGTGCCTTTGGATCCATTAGCATACTTTTAACTTCTGTTGTTTTTCTGCAGATTGTAGCTAGGTTTTTACATTTTGTCCAATAAACAACCTCCTCTTTTCTGTAGGCATGTAAACAAGTCTTATTAGTCGTCCTCCAAAAGTGAATCTTTAAATTTGTTATTCACAAAATCATAGCCTGATGTGATCTATTGATGGAAATTTGGCATCAATACTTAATGTTGCGGCCTCAAAATGTCCAATTTACCCATAAAACATCATAGCTAGATTAACAACTTGGCTTTGGTTTTCTTCGTAAAGTCACTACAATCGTTAAGTACCTAAAAGTTGTTAGGCTTCTGAAATATAGTTGCTTATGCATGTATTTAAGAAACTTTCTCTTTCGGCATCTGCTCAAGCCATTACTTGAGTATTAATACTAATGAACTGACATTACTTATGCAAATCACGAAAATGTGGCATGTATTGGATGAATGTGGCTAACCAGTATACCATACATGTGGTTTGTTTTTTATACTAGCATATTGTCATTTCCAAAATACTTCTTGAGGGAAAAATTGCTGTTGACATTATTGATGCCAACTACAAGAAGTTATCAAGTGATGCAATATATAGTGAATCATTGAAACATTAGTTTGAGAAATGCACAGAGATGCCAGTCTTACAGAAATAAGTTTGTGTTTTTTGTGGCTTATCTTAGTGTAACTATTAATATCCACATGTAGACAATGCCTATGATCATGACATGTATGCAATTGGATGGCCATAGTAAATGTCTTAGTTTAGTTTCATAGTGTTAGTTCGATGTTAATCATTTTTGTATATTCAATTGCAATTCCTTTGTGTACTTTAATCTGTACCTAATCCATTTTTAACTTAGATTGAGTCAATCAACAAATTTATGTTGGTTAGTAATTATGTTTCTGGAGAACATACTATGTTCATTACGGGGACGGTGCCCAGAAGGTTTTATCTTCCTTTATGACATGGCAACTCAATTGAAATGGAATCTATATAATCTTTAACTGATTACTCAAATTCTTTTGGACAAGTTGAGCGATCCATGTTACATTTCACTAGGTAAGTGATGCAGGACAAATAGAAGAATTATTAACTAGTAGCTAAAATCACAAAATTAAGAAATATGGCTGATATTAGGTTAGTGTTTTAGGGTTTAATCTGGCTGGAATTTAGGATATTGGTTGCTGGAATTTTGTAAGGAAAACAAATAATGGAGAGTAGGAAACTAAAAATCACTCCTAGAATATAAGATTCACTCTTAGAAGAAAACATCACACCTTTTAGTTGAAAACTCGAGTTTGTAGAAAATTTTCATATTGCTTCTTCTATTGAAAGGCTAAGTGCACTTATATATAGAGTGCTTAGAACCCTTATTCTAGTAGGCAAGAGTTCCTAAAATTTAAATCATATTCCAATAGAAATTCTATAAATCCTAAATAACTAGGATAACAAAGCTAAAATAGAATAACATATTTAGCTTACTAATACATCTATTCCAATAAGGAATTTTGACATAATCTAAATTTTAGCGCTTATCTTGGATATCAACTCAATTCTCATCCCGTCAAATTAAAGCTTATGGTTGACTAAATTTTCCTCTTTTATTTTTTATGGACTTTAAGTTCTTGTGAATCAATTCTCTCCTTCTTGTTTGAAGTCATCCTCAATGTAGAATTTGATGAATACTGATCGTATAAGTGTGGATTCAACTTCTGAAATTCATATGCTAAAATCCAAGTACTGTCAGAAACTAGTCTCCCTTTCTTCTTGACAAGAAATTGTCAATATCCTCCTTCTCTTGTGGCTACAATTTGTTCTTCAAAAACATCTTTTATCTCCTCTTTAAGATGAGGAATGGTTGGAATTCTCACATCTGAAGTAGGAGATTGCGTATCATCATATCTATAATAAATAGTTAAGTCTGCAACTTTAAAGATAGGACTAATTCCCATATCACTTGGTAATTCCAAAACATAATTATTAGCACTTATCTTCTCGATGATCTTATAAGATCCGGCACTTCGTGAATGAAGTTTCTTATATTTTTCTTTTGAAAACACTCTGGAGGAATCATAACCATCACCATATCCCCTTCGTTGATTCCCCCAATCGACAATGTTGATCAACATGTTCTTTATAAGACAAGTTACTAGTCATTATCTTTTGTCGTTTCTCATCAAAGATGTCCCACATGTGTTGTGCAAAACCTTCAATTTCAACACTAACTCGTGTTGTTTATGGTAAAAGAACCAGATTAATAGGCTTCCTTGGTTGAACTCCTGAGGCTATCTCAAAAGGACTCTTAACAGTAGACTTATTTATAGAACTATTGTATGCAAATTTTGCCATAGGAAGAATTAGGTTCCAATTTTTCACATTGTCTCCAACCAACATCTTAACAAGTCCCCTACACTTCTATTCACTTTTGTCCATCGGTTTGGGGATGGAAAGAACTTGAAAATTGAAGCTTAGTGTTCAATGTTTTCCATATAGTTCTCTTAAACTAACTCATAGACTTCACGTCATGATCAGAGATGATGGTTAAAGGTAATCCATGGAGACGTCAACCTCTTTGAAGAAATTTTTAGCAATATAGATAGCATTATAAGTTTTGGAACATGGAATGAAATGACTCATCTTGGAAAACCTATCCACCACCATAAAAATTGAATCATAACCTCTTATAGTTTTAGGAATTCCCAAGAAAAAATTCATATTTATGTCTTGTCATGGTTCATAAGGTAGGGGCAGTAATGTGTATAATCCGTAATTTCGTACCATTAGCAAGAACTTGTTTCAATTGCACACCATCTTCCTTCTTTTAGCTAATTGACATGTTCAACATAGCCGTATGACCTTAGGCACATCCTGCTTTAACGAGGCCCAATAAAAGTGATCTTCAACCATTGTGAAGGTTTTATCTCTTCCAAAGTGCCTTGCTGCTTCTCTTCTATGTAATTCCCAAATCACATACTCCCCTATAGAAGTATTTGGTAAGCAAAGTTAATTTCTGTTGAAAAGGTATCGTAGATCACAAAAGGAAAGTGTTAATCTCATTGTCCAGCTACAAATTCTGAATAGATTATTCCAAAATCTCACTTTGAAACATATTCTCTGTTTATTTTGTTGAACCCTACAACTTTTACTGCTAAAGTGTTAAGCAAATGACTCTTCCTACTCATTGCATTTGCTGCCTTATTCTCAACTTTTTTCTGATGTTTAATAACAAAGTTAAATTGCACCAAAAATTCACTATAAGGCGTGACTTTTGTTCAAGTTCTTTTGGGACTTGAAGGGTTTAAGAGATTCATGATTCGAATATAGAATAAATTCCTTGTATGAGAGATAATGACACTAATTGTAAAGAGAACGTACTACTACATAAAATTCCTTGTCATAGGTCTAATATTGTTGCTTCTCTTAACTTCTTATTGAACTAAGCAATTGGGTGCTCCTTTTGACTGAGTATTCCTCCAATTCTCACATGAGATGCGTCACAAGCAACTTCAAATACCTTAGAAAAATCTGAAAGTTGTAAAACAGGGGATCCAATCATCTTTTTCTTGATATTTTTAAAATGCTTTAGTGGCTGCCTTTAACTAAGTAAACTGTCCTTTCTTCATAAAATCAGTAATGGGTGCCATTATGGCGCTGAAATTACTAATAAATTGCCTATAGAATGTTTCTAGGTCATGAAAACTCCTTGTCTCGTACACATCCTTTGGAATAGGACAATTAAGTATGACCTTAATCTTCTTGGGATCCATCTTACTCTACGGTAGGATATAATAAACCGAAAAATACAACAGTTTTACATGAAAGAACACTTCTTTAAGTTGATATAAAGTTTTTCTTGCCTCAAAACTCTCAAGACTTGTTGTAGATGTAAGAGGTGGTTTTCTTTAGTCTTATTGTATATTAATATATCATCAAAATATGCCACCAAAAATCTGCCCATAAACGGTCGAAGCACTTGATTCATCACTCTCATAAAGATGCTAGGTGCATTAGAGAGTCTAAATGGCATCACTAGCCATTCATAAAGTCCCTCTTTAGTCTTGAAAGTTGTTTTCCATTCATCTTTAGGTTTGATTCTAATTTGATGGTGCCACTTACATAAGTCTATCTTGGTAAAGATAGTAGCTCTGGTCAACATATCTAATATGTCATCAAGGCGAAATATTGGAAATTTATACCTTATTGTGATCTTATTTATCGCCCGACAATTAACACACATTTGCCAACTTCTATCCTTTTTAGGAGTTAATAGTGCTGGAACTGCACACGGACTAAGACTTTCTTGAATAAATCTTTTTTTCAGTAACTCCTCTACTTGTCTCTTCAGCTCTTCATTCTCAATAGGATTTGAGCGATAGATTGGAAGATTTGGTAGAGTAGATCCAGGCACCAAGTCAATAGCATGTTGAATATCTCGTAAAGGATGTAATTCACCTAGTAAATCATCCGGTTTAAGGTCTGAAAAATCAACTAGCAATTCACCTACTTCTTTTGGTAAGGTAAGGGGTGTTTCAGGTATTGTTTCTGTTACTTCCCTCACTGACATTGCAAACACAATTCCATTCTCCTTACTAACAGCTTCAAATTCTCTCTCGTTAGGGATATTAAGAGGCTTTTTCTTGGCATTTATGACTGTCTTGTTACTTCCTCTTTGTTTTCCTACCTTGTCTACCTTCATAGACTTCAAAATTATCTTCTTTCCATGAAATATAAACTGATAGGCGTTAGCTTTTCATAAGTTCTGCACATCTCGATCATAAAGCCAAGGTCTCACATTTTAGTAAAATGTGAGATACTTTAATAGGAATGACATCTCACCAAGTAGAGTTCTCATATATTCCTAATTTGAAAGACACCAAGCACCTTTGAGCAACTAGTATGGTACTATCATCTACTCAAGCAACTTTGTAGGGATTTGGATGTTTCTCTGTGAGTGAATTCAATCACTTCACCATGTTCTCCGATTCTACATTCATACTAAACATACGTACTTTATCTTTGTAGCTAACTTGGGTAAAGAAAAATAGTAGTAAGAAGTCATTCTTCTTGTTCGTCCACTTTAGGGGTCGTAAGTATGCATCTCGATAGATTAAGATTTGCACGACTAGCTAGTTTGTCACTAGAGTCTCCTTCCAACTCTTCTCTGGCTTCATGCTTACATGCACACACTCAATAGATTCTTCCTCTTCTTCTTCTCCGATCATGTGCAAACCTTTATTAGGACATTTATAAGCAAAGTGGTCCCTCTCAATGCATCGGAAGTACTTCTTGTCACTGCTGCCTCGTTTTGTCCCAGTCTTAGCTATGGCTTTGCCCTTAGGTTCAACTCCTTGAGAAGTTTTGTAGTTGTTCAGTGTTGCAAATTTTGATGCATTAGGTGTTGGTCTAAATTTTTGCATCGTCGTAGTTCTCTTCATGCTGTACTCCTTGACTTGAACTCGAAACTTTTTTATTACTTGTTGTCCTAAGTATTGTTCAACTTTTAAAGCCAATTGATATGCATCTTCAAGGTTGTAAATCCTTTGCATTATCAGCTCCTTGTGAATTTTTGCCTTTATTCATTTTTTTAGGGAGATATAAGTTGTAGTTTCGACTCAATCCCTTCACATCGGATAAAAAGTTCATCAAATATTTCTGTGTACTTAGTTACGGATATAATCCATTGTTTAAAGGTTGTGAGTTGATCTTGGAGATCTTCCTAATGATGAAACGGTAAGTATTTTTCTATTAAGTTCAGCTTCATCTCTTCCCAATCAACAATTGGTGACTGACCTATTTTTCAAAGTCTATCCTTTACCTTTTCTCCACCAGATTTTAACATGTCCAACAAGGTTCATCTTTGCGAATCGAACTTTTCTATCTTCTTGCGTGGGTACCAATCAAAGAAATCTTCCATTGTTGCTGTCCAATCTAAGAACAGATGTGGATCCATCTTTCCTGCAAAATTAGGGGCTTCAACATGAACTTTCTTAATAATGTAATTAAGTTTGTTGTGTGTTTCAACTCTATCGTGGCCTCTAAAGGCTCACATGCTCTCTTCATATGCTACTGGTTAGGTTCTCTGTCTTGAATCTCTTAGTAGACGTTGATTTCATAACCCCATTCGTTATTGATTAGTTTTAGCTTCTACACTTGGATTTCACTTTCCCCACCCTCACCATCAAGTGTAATTTATTGCCTGATATTGATTTTTGGACTAGTTTTTGTAACACCTTGTGATTAAGGGCCATTAAGTTCCAATCTTTCTACAACCCCTAGAAGTATTTCATCTCACTCCTAGTCGCTGAATATTCGTCTATATGCCCTTCCACTACATGTTTCCATCATATACCAAAGCTTTGGTACCAAAGGACAAATAGAAGAATTATTAACTACTAGCTAAACTCACCAAATTAAGAAATATGGCTGATATTAGGTTAGTATTTTAGGGTTTAATCTGGCTAGAATTTGGGATATTGGTTGCTGAAATTTTGTGAGGAACACAAATAATGGCGAATAGAAAACCAGGAATCACTCCTAGGGTCTAAGAATCATTCTTAGAAAAAAGCATCACACCTTCTAATTAAAAACTCATGTTTGCAGAAAAATTTCAGATTGCTTCTTCTATTGAAGGGCTGAGTACACACATAGATAGAGTTCTTAGTTATTCTAGCAAGAAAGGGTTCCTAAAATATAAATCCTAGTCCAATAGAAATTCTATAACTCCTAAACAAAATAACATATTTAACTTACTACTACTTCTATTCCAATACGGAATTATAACATAATCTAAATTTTAGCCCTTATCTTATATTTCAACTCAATTCTCAATCCTCCCACCAAATTAAAGCTTGTGGTTGACTAATCTTTTCTCTTTTATTTCTTTTTTAGACTTTAAGTTCTTTTGCATCATTAAGTGTAGCTCATTATTTTATTAAATATGAACTCTGATTAACACTACATGATATATTATTTTCAGGAATGCCCAGTTGGCACTTACAAAGATACTGATGGCTCTGATAAAAATCTTTGCACTCCTTGTTTGCTTGAGCTTCTTCCTAGTCGAGCAAACTTTGTATATGTGCGAGGTAATTTCGCTACCGCAATTTCTGTGCCGTATTTCCTTTGTCTTGATTAAATACTTTTCAGCTCAAGTAGCCTTGGTTGTGCTTATTGTAGGGGGAGTTACTAAGGCACCTTGTCCTTATAAATGCATATCCAATAAGTACAAGATGCCAAATTGCTTTACCGCTCTTGAGGAGTTGATGTATATATTTGGAGGACCCTGGCAGTTTGCACTTTTCCTGTCTTGTCTTCTGCTGCTTCTAGCACTATTACTAAGTATGTTGAGAATGAAGTTAGTTGAGCCAGGCTTATATTGTTCAAGTTCAATTGAGCACCAGAATCATCACCATTTTCCTCATTTACTTTCTCTATCTGAGGTGAATTATCCAACCATGTTTTGTTCAGTTTGCCTCTTTACCTCCATAACGAGATCAAAATGCAGTTAGACTTACACTTATTCTTCTCACATGTTAAACCTAGGTGCGAGGAACTAGAGCTGAAGAAACTCAGAGTCATGTCTACAGAATGTACTTTATGGGTCCAAATACTTTTAGGGAACCTTGGCATCTTCCTTATTCTCCCCCTGATGCAATTATTGAGATTGTGTAAGTAAGATTCATTATAAGGTTATGAAATGGTTTGCATTATTGCTACTGCACCAACATGATGTTATTCTCCATAAGAAAGACTTTATGATAAATATTAGACGATTTCAAAAGAGGGTTACGAAATTCCTTATGTTTACCTCTTTGTAGAGAGAGATTTATTCACTTCAATATTGACTTGCCAGTTAAATGTTCTGGAGACCCAAGAGATCTACTGCTTCTGTATAGTCCATAAAATACCAACTTGGTCCTTGAAGATGACAAGATAAATTTATTATGCCTTCTATAAATTTTCCAGTGCTGTTGGTGAAATCCTATCTTGTTTGTGAAATCTAGATGAACCACTGAGAGGGACCTGACACTTGGAAACTAAAATTATGTTGTTCTCTTAGTTAAAGGCAGATATTTATGACATTTATGACCTGCAGTTATGAAGATGCTTTTAACCGGTTTATTGATGAGGTAAACTCTGTTGCTGCATATGATTGGTGGGAAGGGTCGGTGCACAGCATACTGTCAGTGCTTGCCTATCCTTGTGCCTGGTCCTGGAAACAATGGAGACGGAGAAAGAAAATTCATCGACTTCAAGAATATGTGAAGTCTGAATATGATCATTCATGTCTACGCTCATGTCGATCGCGAGCCTTGTACAAAGGCATGAAGGTTGACTCTCATTAATTTTCTACTTCAGCTGCAAACTAAGCATCATAGTTCAATTCATACCTTTTAGAGTGATCAAAACTTATCTGAGCAAACTTGGAGCAGGTTTCTTAAGCAATAACCTCTTTTTTTCTTCAAAATTGCTCCAATCTCCCTCATTATTGTGCTGGTTTAACAGTGCTCGTTTTCCTGATATATGTTCACAATTGAAACTTCAATCTGTTGTTCTTTGATCTTGTCTCAAACTCATGTGTGACTCGATTATTGAAAATCTCATGGTAGTTAGATCATGCCATTGCCTTGGAGAAATTGATTTTTCTCTTTTCCATCAAATTCAGAGTATTGTTTATTGGTGGTAATGCTAACTGAGAAGGATCTTCATCTTGCAAATTGCAATTAGTGTAGGTTGGAGCAACACCTGACTTGATGGTTGCTTACATTGACTTTTTCCTTGGTGGTGATGAGAAGCGTTTGGATATTGTCACTATAATAGAAAAACGATTTCCCATGTGTATAATCTTTGGTGGAGATGGGAGTTATATGTCACCATATAACCTTCATAGTGACATGTTGTTGACCAATCTACTTGGTCAGGTATTACTTCTACCAAACATTGTTGTACTCATTTTGGTATTCATCTGACAAGTAAGGATTGATTCTTTTCCCAGCATGTCCCAGCAACTGTATGGAATCGCTTTGTGGCTGGTTTAAATTCTCAGTTGAGGACTGTGAGGCATGGGTCTGTACGTTCTGCTCTGCTTCCCATCATTCATTGGCTTAGTAGTCACGGAAATCCCCAACTTGATTTCCACGGGGTTAAGATTGAGCTTGGGTGGTTCCAAGCTACCCCTTCCGGCTATTATCAGTTGGGTATTTTGGTAGTGACCGGTGAATTTTCTCTGTGCAGTATGTACCCATCTGATTTGCTAGATAGAAGCAACATTGACAGTCACAGGTAGTTATGTGATTCATTATGCTAAATTGTGACTTATACTATCTATATATGGTTACAAGAATGTAAGTGATGTAGGACAAACACAAGAAGTATTTACTAACAGCTAAAATTCACAAAATTAAGAAATATGGCTGACATTAGGCTGCGATTGCTGAAATTTCAGATTTGGTACAGTTGAATTTTTAGGATTTGATTGCTGGAAATTTGTGCTAGAATTTCAGAGTTTGATATGACTGGAATTTATGTTTGATATGGCTAGAATTTAGGGTTTTTGGTTATTGGAATTTTAGGTTACAATTGTTGGAATTTGGAGAGGAATACAAATAACAGAGCGTAGGAAACTAGGAATCACTCCTAAGATCTAAGAATCACTCTTAAAGAAAGTATCACACCTTCTAGTTGAAAACTCAAGTTTATAGAAAAAATTCAAGATATTTTATTATTGAAAGGCTGAGTACACATATTTAGAGAAGTTCTTAGACCCTTATTCTAGTAGGAAAGGGTCTTAACAAATTCAAATCCTATTCTAGTAAAAATTTATGTAAGTTTAAGTTCTAAACAACTAGGATAACGTATCTAAAACTAGAATAATATAGTTGTCTTACTACTACTTCCTATGCAATAAGGAATTCTAGCATAATTTAAATTTCAGTGCTTGTTGCCTTTGCAATCAACTCAATTTCCATCCTCTATCCCACCAAATTAAAGCTTGTGGTTGACTAATTTTTCCTCTTTTTTTTATTCTATAAACTTTAAGCACTTTTGCATCAATTAGCTACTTCTAGCAATTCAATTACACCTCATTTATCACATTGCCTACTCTCAATTGATTTACCAGTGTATTATTTTTGTTTGTTTTGATTTAACCATGCTGTTAGAGAAAATCATAGAAGAAAGTGTATTGTATAATGGAAAGGAAAGAACTCGAAATTGAAATTGAAATTGAATTATTGCAATCCTGACATTATTTCTTCTTTATATTAAATTGACTTAAATTGCACAGCCCTTGGCAGAGTCATTTTGAAGGCAAACTCGTGTTAGGGTAGTTTGTTGCAGGGTAGCATGTGATTAACATAGGATTTTGGAGTTTGCTTTATGCTTTATTAGTTAGTTCTTTTGCATACAACAGGATCAAATTATCTTTGGGCTTTAATTGGCTTGTATTACAGGAAAAATATATTATATATGAACAGAGGCTTTAAGCAGTTGCAGCAAGATCGACTAGGAATGAGTCAAACTTTATCTCGTAAACGGATGAATGGAGGAATTAATGGTGGTCTTATAAATGATGCTACCTTGAAATCGCTGGAGTTTAGGAAGGATTTTCTGTTTCCCCTTTCTCTTGTACTGATCAATACAAGACCTGTTGGTCGTCAGGTATTTCCACAGAACATTCGACACTTCTTTTTTGTGGTGACAGTTGTGAGGAGCTAATGCCTATTTCTGTATTTCAGGAAACTCTTCAACTTTTTATTACTGTCGTCCTTTTGTCAGATCTTGCTGTCACTCTTCTCACATTGGTTCAGTTCTATTGGATTTATATTGGTGCTTTCCTCGCTGTGCTGCTTGTTCTCCCTTTATCTTTGCTGTCTCCATTCCTAGCTGGCTTGCATGCTTTGTATAGCAAAGAGCCTAGAAGAGCTTCACTTGCTCGTATTTATGCATTGTGGAACGCTACATCTCTATCTAATGTTGTAAGTTAATTTGCAATTAAGAAGTTTTCAGTTAAAGGTACCGACTTCTTGAGTTCTTGTCACAAGTGAGAAGCTCCTTAAGATTATATGAGCTTCAACCTGAATGCCACCTAGCTATCATTTGTTGCTGAACTACCTTGCTCTTACCTATCATACGTGCATAAACTTCGGAAAAAGTAAATTTTAACTCCTTTTTTCAGGCTGTGGCTTTTATTTGCGGGGCTGTCCATTATGGAATTTCTTATTTCCAGCCACCTGATACGGGAAACGCTCAGTATATTAGAAGGTCAAAATTAATCATTTTATTCTAGTTGTCTCTTATACTGACATAAATCACTTTCTACACACTGCAAGTAGCTTCTTTATGTGTAAAATGAGCATCCACTGATAATCAAGCTCAACTTAATTCATCCAATTAATGATAAGTTCCAGTATTGCTCTCAAGTTATGAATATACTGAAGCAACTGTTTGAAAGAAGTTGACTGGTACTCTCGATCCGATTTTTGTTTGTGCGAAATTGTAGTTCGTATTCACATGTTCAGACTTTTGAATTGTTTCTACTCAGAGAGGATGCCGAATGGTGGCTATTACCAACAGTTCTGCTGCTACTCAAGTTCATACAAGGCCGATTAATTAATTGGCACGTTGCCAATCTCGAGATTAGAGACTTCTCTCTGTTTTGTCCAGATCCTGACGCATTTTGGGCCCATGAACCTAGTTCTTGATCCTAAAGATACCAACACCTGAGTATGAAACTGCAAATCTCAGCTTCTCTACCATGTTAACAGACCACGAGGAAAATGTACCTTACCATCTTCACGGAAGGTGCAATTTTTCTGCCTTGTACATTTGTTTAAAATTTTGTAGAGCATTGATAAGTGTGGAGTTCTCGTCATCTGTAAGTACAAAAAGTTACATAGGCAAGTAGCCTGTGCAGACAGACAAGTTCCTATGGTTCAACCGTTAGTTATTATGGTTTGTCTTCATGTTATATAATTGAAAATTTTGGTGTTCATTCTTAGGAACCATAAATTGTTCTTTGTACCAAATAGTGATTGGGGTAGTTGGATTAATGTGTGTAAGTACTGAGCTTTTTTTGGCCCGTCGAAGTGAAGTAGGTACACGATTTTGATTTCATTCGAAGCTTGTGTAACCGGGCATTGAAAGATTTTCTATTTTCCCCAAGAATCAACAGTTTTGGCCACTTTGGATATGGACTTGCTTGGAGTTTAAAATTTCTGTATCTTTGCATGTAGTATAGAACATAAGTAAATAATTACGTCTAAATTGAAGGATAACTCCTTTAAGCGGTATTTAAAGAGCAACATTAAAACAAAAAGTAATTGTATTTGTATAAGCTGTTGTATAATTGTATTTTTGACTTCTCATCAGTAGTAAATGAACCAGTAGACATGCACTGCCCAGTTGTAGAAATGTCAACACGTTCTAAACTTAGCTGCTTGAGTTGGAACAAGTTTGCTAAGAATCATATAGCTGGCAGTGATTATGAAGGAATAGTTACAGTTTGGGATGTAACAAGTAGGCAGAGTGTGGTGGAATATGAAGAACATGAGAAATGAGCATGGTGTGTTGATTTTTCTCGTACAGAACCCTCAATACTTGTATCTGGTAGTGATGATCGTAAGTCTTTGAAGCTTATCAGGTACTAACAGATCTGGACACCATCAGGTATATCCTTTGATTATTTATTATTTATTATTTATTTATGTATTTATTGTAATTTTATTTACATAATTATTTAGCGTGTCAGTTTTACTTATTTACTCTTTAACCTACATCACTCTTTTATTGTCACTTCTACATATGGGCCTATCGGAAACAGCCTTTCTATTATATAAGGGTAAGGCTGCCTACTATCAAGTCTTTTCAGACTCCGCTTTATTGTTAAATTTCAGATTGAGTGTGACGATGGTGATGACGACGATAATAAGTTATATTTGGTTTTTATTAAGCTAATACTGCAGCGTGTATGAACCAGTCACATGTGTGCTTAGACCAGATTACTCTTAAACCTTTCAAGTATAAGGTGTTGATACAAAATCTAGTTACAAACCTCATTTTATTCTTTTCCTAAGTGCAGTTGGATATAAAACTCATCCCATGCCATGTCATTCATTTGTTAGTTGCTAGTTGGATATAAAACTCATCCCATGTCATGTCATTCATTTGTTACTGAGCAACTAAGATGTACGAAAAAACTAAATCGAAGTTGCTAAAACACCAACTCTATCAAATGTAGGAGATCAGAAGTATTATAAAAATTATTAAAAGAAGCATGTACGATTTACAATGTACAATGTAATTTTCATTTTAATACATGAAAAAAAATGCTAACAGCTGCATATGATGACATCGATGAGCTGGAATTGAATTTAGTATAATGGAGATTTCAATTATCTAATAGTTCTAATTTGTAAATTCTCAAGTGTTACCATTACAAGGAATAAATCTGAATTTAATAAGTCACATACAATTTCAAGTTTGACTGGAGCTGATTGGTTGTGTAAGAACTTTCAACAAATGGGTTCTAACTTCTAATACATGGAAGGAACATAGTGAAGCTTTATGTAAATAAATAAGTTGAAAGGTCGAACCATCTATCACATGTTTCATTAACGTATTCAGCGTCACTATTGGTTTTTCTTTAAAACATATAATGACTTCACAATAGTAATAAAAATTGTGTGTTGAATAGTGTGATCTAGAACCTTAAATTCATGAGAGGACACAGAGACTAGATGAATCAGAAATTCAAAGTATGTAGTATAATTGGACCCAAAGTCTAGAGTCAGGCGGTCTAATCTAACTATCTAACCAGATTTCGTGTTTCAATGGACAGAAGGCTTGTGTGGATAGGACACAAAGTTACAAGCATAGAGTATCTTGTTACAGCATGACTACAAATTTAACGTAGGGAAGACGAGTCACTTTCTTTCCTTTCTGTCATTTCCCTTATCATTTGGTATTTGGAACTCGGAAACAGTACCTCTTTCGTCCAAATAAATATCATCCAGTGCATGGCTGCCATTTGTCCACATATTCTGCTCTTCCTTCTCCACACACATTCATGATTAGTTTTGGAGGCGTATGAGTCATTAGCAGCACGCCAGCACCTGCCAAATTAGTTATACGTACAATTGCATGCATCTTGTTTCTGTCACATCATGGGGCAACATATTTACTGTGGAACCACTTTACCGTGAGGATCTGGAATTTTTAAGGTTAATTTCACAAATTGAAATTAATTTGTTTTCAAGGAAAAGTAGAAAATTAATTGTGGAATATTACTAGAAAGTTGTATTAGATTCCATAGTCTTACATGATTAATGAATCATCAAACTACCGATACAAATTATGAATTGTCCTTTAATGTTAGATAATGTCTTTAAGTCCAATCAGAAGAAACAATTCGAAAAAGGAAAAGGAGAACCAAAATAATTCTAAGCAAACTTTGCAAGCTTTCATTGGCACTTGGTACTATTTGCATCTTTTTGGTCACCTCCTTTTGGAATGGTCGCTGAGTCCAAATTGGAGGGCGTTGAAAGTGTCTGAGTTTGAACCAGAGAGTGCATGCCACGCATTTTTTATTTTTTATTGGGCAAATCACTAGTATCCGAATCCATTAGGTCGACTAATCCGGTTCAAGGCGTAATTATAGTTAAGGCTCCTTGCTCCTCCCTGCACGTGTGTTTAGTGGGATCTAACTCAGAGAACTCGAGAGCTTTTCTATCATGCTTAATTCTAAACTTATAATAATAATAATAATAATAATTCCCCGTCTATTTATTTTTCAAACCTCAAGTTAATCAACACATTTGTTTCTAGAGGGAGAAAAGTAGCAGAGCTTAAGGTTCCACTAACGCCACCACTTCGCCTGGCGATCTCCCAGAGAGACGACGGTTATTCTCTGCTCGCAACTCCTGCGTACTCCCCCTTCTTTCAAGTCAGACCCATCTCTTGTCGTTTATTGTTTCTGCGCAATCACCGATTCTATATTGCTCATTCTGACTGCGATCTCTTCGTCGTTAAGGATCGCGTTTAATGATAGTGAGATTGGGAAGATAAGAGAGTGAGGAGATTGGGAAGATAAAAGAGTGACCCGTAAGATCTTTGAAGCAAAGGTCCCACCTCTAAAAACTTCACATTTTCAAACCTTTTGGATTTCAAAAGAAAGGAACTAGTGGAGGCAAAATGGTGAGCAGCAATTTGTTTCACTGTAGAAAACATTCGTGGCCTCCTGAAGACTATGTAAACAGAGCCACCTTGCAGCTGGTAATTCTTCTTCCTTTTGATTCTGTTTCATTTACGGGAAATTTCGTGGATCATGTTTAGTTGATTAGTTCCTTTTGATCATTTTTAGCATATTTTCAAATGATAGCTCGAAGGAGTTGTCTGAGGTCTGCTTAAATTTATAAACAGATTTGTCAGTCTACTGATTGGGTATGAAGCATTAGTTTGGATGGATAGTTGCAGATTCAATCAGTCAGCATCGCAAAGTATGAGCATGGTGGTGCTCTTTGTTGCATCCGATACATATTTCATTAGTTACTAGAAGATGCTTGCTTGTCTACCGTATTTTTTGAATTTAGTCGGGATATTCAGTTTAAGTTGGATTCTTGACTATTCCTTTTTCTTAATGATGTAGTTGGATTCTGATAGTGCTGCTCCACCCCAACATGCTTGGAGAAGGAGGTTAAACAGCCATGCGAATATTCTGAAAGAATTTAGTGTTACATTCAAGGAAGCAATAAAGATGGTGAGTTATGTGGATCAATTTAAGAGATGGATATGTACTGTATAACGCTAGTCTCACTCATTATTATGGGAATATTAGGTTCGACTCGGTATCCGACTTTGGTCCTATGTCAGGGAGGAGGCATCCTATGGAAGGGTGAAAATTTCCATTTTGTTAATGCAGAATTTGTTTGTATTTTCTTTGGTAGCTGAGTTAGCTCCATTGCTAAAGTTGCATCTCCCATGTTTTTTTCAGAAAGCACCTATTGATCCCTTTACTCGTGAAAGTTGCAAGCCGTCTGCATCTCAGGGTGTTCCACTTGGAGGAATGGGGTATGTGGTTAGAAATTTTCTATTTCTACTCTTGATATGATTTGCTCTAATTTCTTTGTCTAGTTTTGTGAAAATTACTTTCTGTTGCAGAAGTGGGAGCATATCCAGAGGCTTCAGAGGCGAATTTAGACAGTGGCAGATTGTACCTGGAACCCATGAGGCTTCACCTGTCATGGCCAATCAGTTCTCTGTAAAGCTTTGAACTTCCATCTATTTTCCACTGCTATATGTTTTCAATTTGCTAACATGTCTTTAGCTGTTTGTTCTGTCAGTGAGTTTTTGTTTTTCCTCCTTATCTGGACCTTGATTTTGTAGTTCTCGTGAACCATAGTGTTTCTGGTTTTAGTTGTCTGCGTAATCCTTTTAGGAAGATTGCGTAATTTTGACTATATGAAGGTAAACTGATTGGTGAGTGGCTGGTCATGCATGGTTGAATTTAATTGGTATTTTCTACTCAGGATTAGCTTTAAAGGTGAGCACTTGGACACTTTAGTTAATCAAAGGTTGTTTTTGTCTCCAAAGTTACAGAACCTCAGGAGTCATGTCTGCAAATACTATATAGTTAGTATTTAAATAATTCAAAAGGGCTTTAACTTCTGAATCGATTGCATCATTACATTTGAATGTGATTCTCAATATAAATCGACAGCCATCACATGTGGTTGCATACTAGTACATATTAACTTGCTGATGCATAGAGGGGTAACTTTGCATCTGTAATTTGTCTCCTGGTCATAATTTTCCTTATTTATTAATTGATGAATTGGAAATACTGATAATTATGAGAATGAAGTCATCTATTTAAGATACAGACTTTTTTATGGTCCACTATTTTAGAATGAATTTGGATTACAGGTGAACCATGAAATCACTTCTGTGATCTAGTTAATTTTATTGTTGTACTGCAGATTTTTATATCTCGAGATGGGGGGAATAAAAGCTATGCTTCAGTGCTGGCTCCTGGTCAGCATGAGGGGTTAGGGTAAGATAAAAAGTCTGTGTAACACTGGTCCCATGTATTCGAAAGAATTAAAGCATCCAAACAATGGCATAATTGTGGACCTTGGGTTTTTACCCATACTAATACTGATCAATTGATATTATCACACAGGAAAGCTACTGATCATGGTATATCATCATGGGGCTGGAACTTGAGTGGCCAGCATTCCACATATCATGCTTTGTTTCCTCGGGCATGGACAGTATATGACGGTAGCATTCTGTACATCGCTTTCTTTTGCGTGAAAAATCATGTGTTCTTCTTCTATCCCTTTTTTCAAGTTGATCTTTTTATCTTACAGGTGAACCAGACCCAGAATTGAAGATCTCTTGCCGACAAATATCACCATTCATACCACATAACTATAGAGACAGCAGTCTTCCTACTGCAGTTTTTGTTTACACAGTATGCTATCTCTAATCAATGATCAAGTCAAATGAATTTATTAACAAATTTGAGTATTTAATTTCAGGTCACTTGCTGGTTGAATTAGTTTCTTCAAAAAAATTTGCCATTACTTTGGACTTGTCTGTTACGATTTCTCAACCTAGGATGTTGAAGTTCACGGTGTGGGTAGACTGATGATAAAGTTATACATCTGCAAACTGGTCATAAGTGATGTTTTAAGCTGATAGTCTGATCTATAAATTGTAACAGTTAGTTCAGAGTTTTGAAATTTTCATTTTTTGAACCAGTAGAAAAATACCAATTAGCTTTTGTTGTTGTTCCTTGTAAGAGGAAATATTTCAAACTTGCTTGTTAATTAAACCCTAGCTTATTTCATCATGTGCTCCATGGGACATTATAGTGGGACATTCCTAGTCATTCCACACAACCAAGTCATAATTCTGATTGTATATTCATTGTTTGATAAGCAGCCAGGTTAGAGCAAGCATACTCTTTCGTATCCAGACAACCATAGGCTCTAACCTGTAGAAAAGTTATTTTCATTAATTATGGTGTCCTTATTGGTTCAAGGGCGTACTCAAGCAGCTTGAAGATTACTAGTGCTAGGTTTTATATCTCCTTTCAACTAAGTTAGTATTATGTGGTATTTAAATATGTGGTAATCGGTTATTTAGTTCTGCATAGAAAATACACTGCATTTTTTCTTTCTTTTGACGTTTCTTTGTGGTATTACACTTGGTTATAGATAGTGATGTACAAACTTAGATCTTGGTAGACCTATAAACTACAGAAGGTTGGCATCTATGTAGGATTTTGTGTCTTTATCTTTTGGGATTGTATAAAACAGTTGCCCATTTGACATCACCATCTTGGAAAGCATGTTAGAATTCTTTTCTAAAGGCTACTTACTCTTTGTATATTTTGACAATGGCCTCAAGATCTGTATTTCCCCTATTCTATGATTGATGAAACTAGACCGAGGATACATTTAGTTTGAAAGCATAGAATATATGAACCTTTGTATCTTAATTCAGTTTTGTGACCAGATGATTATGTTTCTACTGTAGTTAGTGAACACTGGAAAGGAAAGAGCAAAAGTTAGCCTTCTTTTTACATGGGCGGTAAGTTCTTGTTTCACCAAATTTCTTTTGCATTCTACTCACTGTTGGAAGAGGCATTCTAGGTTCTTAAATGCAGTTTGTTGCTATCTGATGGATGCAGAATTCTGTTGGAGGGATTTCATCTTTATCAGGAGATCATGTCAATGAGCCATTCATGTTAGTATATTTCCTGTGTTGTTCTTTGTTACTTGTTCGGGTTCTTTTGTTTGAATTTTGGTCTGATGCTGTTGTCTGTGCTTTCTGACAGAGGCGACGATGGAGTTTGCGGTGTACTTCTACATCACAAGCAAGTCACCAAACCTTAATAGCTCTATATGACGGTTGGTTTGCAGATTTCTCTTGGTCATTTCACTGTTTTAAGTGAAGCAAAGTGTTTACACTTCCCTAGAACATTAAATGAAAAGGGCCAAAAGAAGTGGAAAAGTTAGCCAATGCAGGATTTTATCCACAAAGTTGCAATTTTATGTAGTTTTTATCACTTTAAATAGTTGTCTAGAAGATTGGGAAAAGCCAAGATCGAATGGGAAATAGGATTTTTAATTTTTACATATAAACTAGTGCCATTCCTTGCTTTCTCTCGGAAATGATAACACGAGATTTAGAAATTCAGTGTTTTAGATTAAGATTTCCTGACATGGTTAGTTGTAAGCTGTTAGTTGATTTAGGGTCTATTATATATGGAAACAGGATTAGGTGAAGCGGTGCCTTATGGGATAGTGCTATAGAGAACTCTTATTAGATAATGATTAGTAGTTGTAATAGTCCTTGACTAGATTAGTCCCCTATTGAATAAGTTATATTTACAAATTTACCGTATATATATAAAGGGTATTAAGACCCAACATCGATAAGTGGATATTTTCATACCAGTCTCAATGTTTACTATGACAAATTTCGGATTTGGAGGAGGTTTATCTACAATTTCGTGTAGTAGTGGATTAGGTTTCAGAATGTTTATATAAAGAGGGACTCCATCTTCAACACAAGAATCTTAGGACATTAAGTTATGGTCCCTTTATTATAAATGTTTCTCCCAATCTTTGGATGGTCAGGACTATAATAAGGGATCCAAACAGTTAGTAGTAACCTCAATCCAATGTTAAGGGAGATATCTTAGCAGCTATTTTGTCCTCATTTTCCTTACCCTTATCCTTAGTAGACATCAAAAGTTCAACTCTCTGTGTAAGAACCGTCCTATAAATTTTATTCTTTCTTGATTTCATGAGCCATCACTTGGCTTATAAGAAATGTGTATTGAATTTGCGAATGGCATGATCTATGATATACTTTTCACTTTTTCTTAGTATTAGAATTCTCCGGAGAAATATATTGTTTTCACAACTTTTTTTATACTTATCATGTTTAAAGTTTGGTTTGCAATTCTGGTATGGATGCTTCTCCACAGTATAAGAATGTGATTTGGTCATAATTCTTTTCTAGTAAATTCAATTGTATTTAGATTGCTAACCTGATTTTACCGTGGATGAATGTGTTTTGTACCATTTAGCTGTTGACCTCTCTCCCACGATTCTGTTACTCCAGTTTGATCCGACATTAGTAACAGAGCATAAGTTAAACTTTTCAATTTACATATTCCACTGCGTGAAGTTAAAATGAGCCATAAAACCTGTAAAATGCATTGTAGCGTATCTGAAAATGTAACATAAAGTGCCTTTTCACTTGATTCATTTTTTGTTGCTGTTAAATTGCGGATATTTGTTCAGGGATTGAAATTCTATAAATTACTAACCTGATTTGAGACTATATTATAAGATTAAATCTTTTCCTCTGTTTGTTACTCCAGTCAAATTGATACAACATTGATAACAAAACGAGTTGAACCTTTCACTTTACCATTTCTCTATATTACGGTTTTAATAAATCATGTAAAATTCTTAATACAGACTAGTGCATTCAAATAACGAGAAGTCTTTTTTATATTTTCCCTTTGAATTGTGGCCATTTCCTCCTGTCATTGCATTACAAGTATTTCTATTTATGGTGACATTGCTGCAGGACTGCGAAGGGTAATCCCCCAGTTACTTTTGCAGTTGCTGCATGTGAAACTCAGAATGTAAATGTGACTGTTCTGCCTTGCTTTGGCCTGTCTGAAGGAAGCTGTATTACAGCAAGGGATGTGTGGGGTAAAATGGCACAGGTAACAGTTCCTAGCTTTGTCTGCTAGTTTCACCTGACAGGTTTGGCTTAACAATTTTCTTAGAATAGACTACTTGTCCGATGAGGAGTGCATTGTTAATCTTTCTATGCAAAAGCGTTAATCTCAAGTTTCATGCATCTAATTGCGTGTGCTTCAAGGTCTTTTAATAACTTTCTGAATGTAATTTGTCTTGACAAAGTATTTGTTTACTTGTTTCATTCATCCCAAGAATGGGCAATTTGATCGTGAGAATTTCAATTGTGGACCTAGCATGCCTTCATCTCCTGGAGACACAATTTGTGCTGCAGTTTCAGCTTCTGCATGGGTGGAACCTCATGGAAAGTGCACAGTCGCATTTGCACTTGCTTGGTCATCTCCAAAAATAAGATTTCTGAAGGGAAGTTCATACTATAGGTAAATTTGTCAGAGACCTTACTTTCTGTTAATCTGTTCATGCTCAAAGTGAAGATATGATTGGAGAAACACTGGCTTATATCAATTTGATTTAACTAATTGGATTGACCAGTAGATTGTGCTAAATTTTCTATAGTTGTTCATTATTTGGACTGTCCATTTAATGATGACAATTTTTTTTCTGGAAGCTAGTTGCAATCTTCATCTTATGTTGTTAAACTGTGAGAGCAGTATATGCTATCCTCGGTGTTGGCTTTTCTCCATTATTCTTTGCAAGACCTATATACTTGAATAGCATAAAGCATTGTGTTGGATAATAATGGGTGAAAACAAATTGTACTGTATTGATTGGATAGTTCTGTGTTGTTGAGTTTGTTTCCTAAAACACTTAGTTCATTGCAGGAGATACACAAAATTTTATGGCACCTCGGAAAAAGCCGCTCAAAACTTGGTGCATGATGCCCTAAAAAGTATGCATCTTTATTTTTTAAAATGGTTTAAGCTCCATTAGTAGATTTGTTAGTTTGAAACTCCTTGCAGAAATTTTGTTCTTCAAGGTTGCTCAATGTATATGCCTTTCTACTTTTTGTCTAAATCAGATTATAAACGGTGGGAGGATGAGATTGAGAGATGGCAAAGTCCTATCCTCAAGGATGAAAGGCTGCCTGAGTGGTGAGTATTATTATTCAATGACAAGGTTATTTGATATATATCTAGTTTCACATCGATTGTTCCTTAGAAACCTTTTCTTTTTAATGTTTTAAATCACAAAAGCGTCTCAGCTTAGGCCATTTTAGGTGACAACTTTGGTTGCTGCTTGAGTTACAATCTTAATATGAGGATTAAGGGGTTAGACACTTACACATTGCTCTATCCAAGCTCATATAGAGTACAATAAGTTAAAATTACTCTTTGCTATTTAGACATTTGAGTTTTTATGTGTAATGTTCTGATACACTTCAATGATGAAGTTTTCCTTAATAATTTCTCATTTGAACATCTCTCCAGAATCTTATGTGGAAGGGTTTCACTTTATTATTTACATTTTCTAGACTCACAAAAACCAGTTATGGGCATATTTCCAATAACACTAGGATCAACTTCGAACTGTACTCTTTGTAATGCTATGTGTCAGTAGCTTTTATAATTTCATGTTTTCTTCAATTTATTTGTCTAGTATCATGATTGATATTGCAGGTACAAGTTCACATTGTTTAATGAACTCTATTTCTTGGTTGCTGGTGGAACAGTTTGGATAGGTACGTATCTATTTTTATCTACCACCTCTTATCATTTTCATACTTCAATTGCCAAAATTAGATTCTGCATGATTTTATCATACATACTCAGAACTTATGTTAACCACTCATTCATAAGTCATTCTCTTGTCATTGAATTTCCAAGTTGTTAATGCTTCATTGAATGAAATAGCCATAGCATAAAGGTTTTATACTTGTTCTGTGCAGACTCTTCCTTGCCAGAGACGGATGTAAGACATGGTTTCCATGAGTCAAAGAAGGGGGAAGCCACAGATGTTAAAGTAGTTGAGGCACATGTGAGCTGCAGTGGGGAGGGAACTAGGTATGATAGTGATGGTTATGGTTCTGCTAATGGTAGCCTAATGGATTATGATGAAGAATTTCATAAATCGTACTCATGGAAAGATGAATCAGCATCACCTTGGGAAAATAGAAATCCTAGCCAGTCTCATCATTCTTTTGACATGATAGAGGGCCTTAATAAGAATGACAACGTTGGTAGGTTTCTGTACTTAGAAGGGGTAGAATATGTCATGTGGTGCACCTACGACGTGCACTTTTATGCTTCTTTTGCGCTTCTTGAGTTATTTCCCAAAATTGAACTCACTATTCAGCGTGATTTTGCCAAAGCTGTGTTATCAATGGATGGAAGAAAAGTGAAGTTTCTTGCTGAGGGTGATGTGGGAATACGCAAGGTTAGAGGTGCTGTACCTCATGACCTTGGGACACATGAGCCATGGTATGAAATGAATGCATATAATATACATGATACCAGCAAGTGGAAGGATCTGAATACAAAATTTGTGCTTCAAGTGTATAGAGACTTTGCTGCAACAAGGGATATGTCATTTGGGATTGATGTTTGGCCTGCAGTTCGAACTGCCATGGAGTACATGGAACAGTTTGACAGGGATGATGATGGTCTTATTGAAAATGATGGGTTCCCAGATCAAACATACGACACTTGGACAGTTCATGGTATAAGTGCTTACTGTGGTTGCTTATGGCTTGCAGCACTCCAAGCTGCCGCTGCAATGGCCTATCAAGTAGGTGACAAGTTCTTTGCTGAACTGTGCAAAAACAAATTTGTGCAGGCTAAATCAGCATTTGAAGAAAAACTGTGGAATGGTTCATATTTCAACTACGATAGTGGGTCAAGTAGTAATAGTAAATCTATACAGGCTGATCAACTGGCAGGACAGTGGTATACAGCATCTTCAGGCTTGCTTCCACTTTTTGATGATTTCAAAATTAAAAGTTCTCTCCAAAAGATTTATGATTTCAATGTTATGAAAGTACGTGGAGGCAGGATTGGTGTTGTGAATGGTATGCATCCCGATGGAAAGGTTGATGAAACTTGCATGCAATCACGTGAGATTTGGACTGGGGTCACGTACGGTGTAGCCGCTACCATGATACTTGCTGGGATGGAGGATCAAGCCTTCACAACTGCTGAAGGTATTTTCACTGCAGGCTGGTCAGAAGAGGGCTATGGGTAAGTTAGTTGCAACAAATCCAATATGTCAATCCAGTCCGTAAATGTTTCTATTGTGGGCTCATATAGTTCTGCTTAGTGCATTTCTCCTTGCCTCATTAATTCTGATGAACTTCATCTTATGTTTGTTTTTTAATATTTTTTGGATCTATTCAAATAATGACACTAGTTCTTGCTATTTCACTCCCCTTTTGGTTGTTGCTTGAAAATCATGCTTGAAATGCTTAAGATGAAATATAAAGAGTGGGAGTTTGTCCCATATTGGAGAAAGAGAAGAAAGAAGACTAACATATAAGTCTAGTAGGCTACGCCACCTATCACCAATTGGTTTTAGGATGGAACCTCACTTAGACTTGTATGTGGTCTAACTTTCCTTCTTATGTCAGCCTGTAGGCCCATTATAAATTTTAACATGGTATCAGTGCAGGTTGCTCTTATGTTACTCGTTAACACCTCAAAATGATAGATTATGTCACGTGTTAGACCCACACGTGAGGGGGGGATGTTGAAATATAAAGAGTGGGAGTTTGTCCCACATTGGAGAAAGAGAGAAAAGAAAACTAACATATAAGTCTAGTGGGCTACTCCACCTATCACCAATTGGTTTTAGGATGAAACCTCACTTAAACTTGTATGTGGTTCAACTTTTTTTTTCTTGTCAGCCTGTAGACCCATTATATATTCTAACACAGTCTTCGTGTTCATTATCAGATCAATTGAATGTGTGATACATATGCTTTATTTTTTCCGTTTCCTCTTTCATACTTGCAGCAGAGCTAAGGTGAAAATTAGCAGGGATTTCTTGTCACTGCTGAGAGAGTTTCTATGTATCTTTTTCTCGTATAACAAATGCACTTTAACTTTTTCTTGGGTAAGAGGGTGTGTCTGGAAATTTCTTGATATCCTTGTAAAGTAAAATTCCAAGCTATGCATCAGCGACAACTGCATACGTAAAGATCTCCCTTATGAACTGCTGTTTGATGGCGAAATTCTCTTGTATTTTCTGTTCCATATACATGGGCAGAATATGCATATATGCATGTTCTTAATGTCTGTGTTTGCATAAATTGATACAGGATTTCTCTCTGGGATTTTGTTTCTTTGAAGGAGCAACTGTTACTGAATCTTGTTTTTATGCGGGTACAGATACTGGTTTCAGACTCCAGAGGCATGGACCATTGATGGCCACTTCCGGTCCCTTATATACATGAGACCACTGTCAATTTGGGGTATGCAATGGGCGCTATCACTCCCCAAGGCAATTCTGGAAGCCCCTAAGATCAATGTGATGGACCGAATCCTCTTATCTCCTAGTACAAGATTCTCTCTTGGTGAGACAGGAGTTAGGAAGATCGTCAATAAAGCCAAGTGCTTTGGCAATACTGCTTTTAGCTGTTCATGTTGATAATGACATGTAAGTTCCTCGTCTTTCTAAACAGAAATTTCAATAAGAGGTTTCAATATATCTTCTGCTTCCTTGAAACTCCCAAAGTAAAATACTGGGTGGGGTTTGAGAGAAGTCCTTTTCTAAAGAGAGTAATAGTCGAGTTATAACTTAGTAGCCAATGTAGTTACATATAAATGGGTTTTTTGTTATTGAATTTTGTATAATATTTATCTTCTATTCTTTTGGCCTTTTGGTACCACAGCTAATATGGCGTCCTGTAATTTAGGCATTTGTTGTACTGGAGTTTTGCTTAAAAGTTTTGCATTTATGAAAATGACATCCAGATATGGAAATGAAACTCCTTGAAAACTTTTTGCATGTAAATTTTGTATTCTCCATCTGGGATAGCTTGTATTCTTCATGATGGCATGGATGATGGTGTAAAATTGAAGTTTGGTATGATATATTATGAGAGCAAAGCGATCCCCCACCTTTTTGTCATCAAAGCAAGAACTGGAGTTTCCTCCTCCACAGGTCAAAAGTACGTGAGACTGTGGTTAAGGGTATACTGTATATACTAATAGCATGGTAAATAAAGGGGTTCCGCAAAGGTTTTGCCTAGAGCTTTGCGTCCTGCTCTGCAAGAGAGGGGTCTTTTCGGCAAATTATTTACTTGAATCGATGGCGCCTGAGTTGGTGGTGAGAATGTTTGAGTATGAAAGATCTGCATTTTCCCCGGCCACCAAGCTCTTGTGCTTTTAGCAATTTGTCACGGAGTCGTCGTTATGGTCTTTTTCTTGCTGTTTTTTTTTTTTTCTTCTCAAATTGGGTATGCCTGCCAATCTATCAATATATAAAACGAAGGATATGCTAAAACACCTTACTAATAATACTAATTTATTACAAATCTATACTCAACACTGTGAAAATTGACATTTCCCTGATTATTGGTGTCTTAAAAGTACAAGGCTTATTGGTAACGAAGAAAGAAAAATAAACAAAAAGCAGAGAAGAAAATGGAAAGTAAAAGAGATTTTGCACATTAACTCGTTTGCAATTTTGCTTTCGCTTCAAACGGCCCATCTTAAGTAGAAAGGGTTTGGTAACTGGTCCACTTCGATGGATAGTTTACTTCTCTAATTTGGTTAATTTTAAGTAGAATCTAACCTTTTTATGTTGAAAATGTCAACATAAGGAAATTGATGCGCTGGAATGATATTATTATTAGCAATCTACTGCAGGATATTCTTTTGGTGATGCATCCTGAGTTTATAATTGCTTTTTGCTCTTTCCTGGTAATTCCTGTTTTCGCATGTTCACATAATCTGAATTCACTTGTTCCTTCAAAGTTACATTTTTGAGTTTTGACCAGGATCTCCAGAAGACGATGTCATAATAATCCATGCCCGGGTTCCCAACCAAGCATAAACTCACGGTTGTCACTGCAGAGTAGTCATTTATTAATTGTCTTTCTTGTTATACTTCCCAGACGCCATGCTTTACTTTCTTCTATTAATTACTTGAGAAATGAAGGCTATGATTGGAACAACTCATCATTTCCATCTTATAGCCATCAAAGAGAATCCATAATTGACGTATGGACAAAATATATGTTAGGACATCCTTTAATAGTATTCAATTCACACGATTTGATTAATGGTTCTGCAATTTGCAATTTAATACATTTTGATTGATTAAATAATTATTTATAATTTTAGAAAAATATTCAAAATAATTTTTAGTCTTAATCAGTATCGATAACGTATAAAACTAAAATCCATGCTAACTTCAGTATGATACTCTCAATGTTATTTATAAATGCACAATCTAAAGTTATTTGTTAGGATAGCCAATATTAAGTTGGAAATAAAAGATATATGTCAATATAAATAATGTTAAATAATATTTTACAATTAGGTAGATATAATATTAATTTTAAATACTTGGAATCATAATTGACTAGAACCTAATTTTATTTTGACAGAAAGTTTAAATTGGCCTCTCAACTTTGATGTGAAGTTCATATTGGTCTCTAAACTTTTATATTTGCCAATTTACTCTTAAACTTGTTAAAAATTTCTTATTCAGCCCTCGTATCACTAGCAAATGGAGTTTGAGGTTTATGTTTCGCTCATTGATGTGGTTTAAATAAAAGCAATACTAGTAAGGGTGTTTTGGTATTTTAGCAAGTAGAACCACCGTCCCTCCCTCCTTTATTTTCTCCCCCAGACCTATGTTTTCAATCTTGTTGTCTCTCTCTTAACATTTACTGATTTAGTACTACTACTCGACTTTGCAAGCTTTGGAGCATCTTCCATTATCTCTTTCCATTGTCTACATCTTCATCTGAGTTAAAAAAAAAAAAAGGTAAGTTGTTAATCAAGAAGTTTTCACATTCAAATGAGTGAAACACTAGTTGGTTTTAGAATTCAAACTAGTTGAAGTTCCAATGATAATACTGATCATTTGAAGCTCAAAAGTTAGATAGTTGTTACAACATAAGTAATGCTCATGTTATTTTGTGTAGATTATTACTTGCATACAAGTAATTTTGTTATTTAAAGGGTGATATGCAGGGCCTCAGGGACAGTAGACAGCTCATGAAGGGAGAACTAGACCTACGTGTAGGAAATGGAACAAGAGTTGCTGCATTAGCCGTAGGCACTTATTTTTTGTCACTCCCCAGTGGGCTTGTAATTAAACTGGATGAATGTTATTTTGTACCTGTTTTAACAAAGAACATATTGTTTGTTTCTTGTTTAAATAGAGCTGGTTTCCAT
>JANKYE010000007.1:9871311-9894648 GCA_032467995.1 Erythroxylum dillonii | reverse complement strand
ATAAGAGTGACTCGGAGAATTCGTAAAATAGTTTTGGATAGAGATCCATTATATGTAGAGCAATAGAACTAAATGGATCCCGATGAGATCGAGATATGTCCCGATGAGATCGCGACATCGATATTGCTGAAACAGGTCTTCGGTGTTTTTTTCATATCGGGACCCGGTAGGACCGACCCTAGTGTGACTGGATCACCTCAGTATGTATATATATATATATACTTAATTAATTAAGTAATATATATATATATATATAAGACTAACGTGGAAAGGTGGAAAGGAGAAGATAAAGTAGCATTAAATGATTAAAAGACAAATGGCAATAAAAGACAAAAATTGGATGATGGTCGTGAGGTATATAAAGAGTTTTTTAGAAGTTAAAAGACTAAGGTTTAAAAACATAACCTAAGCTCTCCATCGTCTCTTTAAGCTTCATCATCTTCTCCTCTTCTTCAATTTGTGCTCTCCAAGAATAAGGTAAGAGCTAGCACTCTCTTCTTTATTCTAGCTATTTCCGGATCAAAGGGTTTGATTCGGTTAGGTTCTCCGACCTCTGCGTGGATACCGTTAGAGACGGTCTCCTTTGGTCGTTATAGTTTGATTCTTTGTATAGACATATAGATTCTAGACTTCGGGAACGTCCCGGAACAGTTTTTTTTGTTTTCCGCACCGTGTGTATGTGATACATGCACCGGGATTTTCCTACAGTGTTGTCGTTAATGGTGGGTGTGCAATAGCTGTGATTTTTTTTCTTCTCTCTGGGCTTTTGCGTGTTTTCGGCTTGATTTGTGACTTTCTGTAGTTGGGTATTTTTCTATTATTCAACGACAATTGAGTGTGTTCTTGGGGAATTTTGCAACTAATTAATTTTTTGTTTTATGTATTCTTTCTGTGCTGCTGTTCTTCATCTATTATGTGGCTTTTGGTGAACTAATTGGATATTAATTTTGTGGCTGTCGATAGTGGAAGTGATGTCCGAAAATTCTAGCAGCTAAATACAACAATACTCTTGGTGAACAACTTTTCGATCTATCACTGAAGGAGTTGTATTAATTAGGGAAGTTGTTTTTCTTATCTCAAATGTATTCCTCTGTGTTCTTTATTATTTTAATCACTTAAGTTGTCTGTTTATTATCTTTATTGTTAAAAGTTGTTGACAAAATCCTCTGTTGAAGTTAGTATGAGGCTATCGTACTATTAGGTATGATTTACTTTCCCAGGTAGTGAGAATGAGGGATAATATCAAGAGTTTGGTTGAGTCGGTTATGTAATTCTTTGAATAAAACTATTGTTGTATCACAGGTGAAAGTAATTAAACCGGGTGAGGGCCCACAAATGTAAGCAAAGTGTGTCGAATTCAATGTTATGAATACCGTACCGGACTTGGTACCGGGTTGAGTTCTGGAACGAAACTATACCGGTACCGGGTACCATTTCGGAAAATTTTTTAAATTATAAAATAGTCCCTAAAATTTTTAAAATTTACAAAATAGTCCATTCGGCATTTCAAATTTCCAATCCACTTCTAAAATCCAAACCTAATTTCTGTTCAACATTCACAAAACCCATTCATGATTCAACTTTAATATCCATTCTTAGTTGAAATCCAATATCCATGCAAATTTTTTAACCCAAATCCACCATCCAATCTAACACCGTATGTTCACAAACACAACACAATGTTTTACCCAAATCCACCATCATCCAACGACCAACACAATCAAAGATTCAAATTGTCATGAAAAATGAAAAAAAAAGCATACAACCAAACAATCGGGTCTACGGGATTGACATCGGGTCGCATCTTGGTGGTGCGACTGAGGTGCAATGGACGGTACGGTGTGGCTGGGATGGTCAGCGACAACGTGCTGCAAAGGAAGGAGGATCGAAGGAGTGATGGTTGAGATCGAAGGAAGAAAGAGAGATCGCAAGCTGCAAGGAGTGATGGCTGAGGAAGGACGAACCAGCGGTCGAAGGAAGGAGGATACGCCGACGGCGAGTCGGCGAGGAAGAGAAGGCGATTTTGCGAGGAGAGAGAGAGATCGTCAGAGAAGAGAGAGGAGCAGAGAAGCTATAGAAGAATCGCAAAGGGGGGGGGGTTAATTAGGATTAAGTTTCGGAAATTGCAAGTTAGTCCTTGCAATTTTCGAAACTTCCGATATCGGGCACAATTTTTAGTTCCGGCCGGTACCGACCGGTAAACGTTGGTACCGAACGGTACCATCGTTTACTGGTTTCGTACTGTTTTTCGGCCGGTATGGTACCTTCCGACCGGAACGGTACAAAATCCAACACATTGGTCGAATTGCATTACCAAATCTCGAGTGTTGATTTATTTATTTTACGTTTAATTTTTATGTTTTTGTTTGTGTTGGAAACAACTGCAACTGAACCATAATTTTTGCGAACTATATCCTTCGAGGGATTTTCAGTGTAGGCGTATTTAGAATGTCTTATAAGAGACATATTTCCATCAACCAAATGCGATTGTAAGAACTAAATAGCGTTAGTTGGTAGGGGTGTTTTAGTATACCTCTGTGGGATGACTAAATTAATTTAACTTGATTGTCTTGAATTATTGAAGTTGTTGCATATACAAGGAGATACATTGATAAATGATATTTTATTGGTATATGTTTTTGTCAATCATAATGGATGGTGAATTGTCCAAATCAAATGAAAAAAGTCGGAGTGAAAAGTATTATGATTAGTAGGTTTTTTATCAATATGAATTCAAAGCCCTCAGTAACTTCTTAAACTAACAACAATCTAGGAAGAAGATTTTATGAATGTCCTAATTATGAGGTATGTTAATTATTAATGATAAAGTAGTTGTTATTTCATAATAAATAAACCTTTTACATTATTATAAAAAGGGATATTATTTTCAGTTGCATGGATGAGGATTTTAATGAAAAGGTAAAATCAATTATAAATAAATTAAGAGTTGAGAATACAAGATTGAAACTTGAGAATAAGCAGTTAAAAGATGGCAGATGCACGTGTAACATGCATGAGCTACTCGGAGAATTGTCAAAAGTAAAAGTTGTGTTAATATACGATATCTAAAGCAAGAGGATTGAATGGAATATAATTTATTATAGAATATGTATTGTAATATTTGTAGCGGCAAAAAGGGTAAAAATTACTCTAACATTTACAATTGAAGACAAATTAGACCTTAACGTTTTATTGTGTTCAAATTAAACTCTAATATTTAGAAACATTTAAATTAAACCTTATGTGGATAAAATTTTTAATAGAAACATGACACCATCATTTATGTACCACATCATTATTGATGTAGAAGAAATAAATATTATTTTATTGTTAAAATGGTGTATATATGGTATTTTTCCCCCTAAAAAAACCATATATACACCATATGGCACTGGGGAACTCAATTATACTTTTTAAAAGCTTGTTATTATTAGTCAAAGTATTTTTTAACTTTATTTATCCTTTATTTTAATTACTTAAACTAATTAAAGTATTTTTTAATTTTATTTATCCTTTATTTTAATTACTTAAACTAACTTAGTTATTTAACTTAAACTAATTTAGTTATTTAACTAAATTTTAACTAAATTACTAATTTTATAGTTCTCTAATCTCATCCAATTCTAAAATGGTTTTATGATATCGTATTGTATTGGTTGAGAAATTGTATAGTGCCCATGTATTTCGTACCGGTTTTAGGTACCATACGATACCAACCAATACCAGATTGGATCTATGTTGAATTAAATAACTCGAATCCAATATAATTTAAAAATTGAATTCAATTCAATTTGAATGCCTCCCCCTTTATGCCTTACGGTAATGATTCCTTCGTAAGCCTCTATACTGTAAAATCAATTTTTGACGGAATGAAAAAAGACATATATAGTAGAATTGTAACCATAGAATACGAAACTAATCGAAATGCATACAATTGAAGATACCATTATTTCTGGTATAAAAGTTCCTATAAAAATGGAAAATGCTCTATCTTTGAGTGTGGTTTGAACTATTGATTTACGTAAGTAGAAGTAACCAATTAGTTTTACAATGAAACTTAGAAATTGATCATTAATCGAATTTGAGTATCTCTACAGGATAGACCTCAACAAAAAACTGAAAAGTAACGATAGCAGGTGATTGAGTTTAGTAGTTACTTATGTACAATTATTGAATCTAGAAATATAGTAATATGGAGAACACAAAATTATTTCAAGCATCAACAGAATCAGGAGCACCCCTCGTTTCAAAGAGAGTAGGACAGGTTATTTATGTTTCAGTTGATGGTCAATGACAAATTGAAAGATAAGTAGTGGGAATTCTAAAGATTCTCCTAGGAAAAATAAAAATAGAGATGTCTCCTACATTATCTATAATATATAAAAGTAAGTAACAATATAATTTCATAGAGTCATTGAGTTTGAATGTTACATGAAAAATACAGGAATCCCAAGTAACCGGCCAAGACACTAAAGTAGCTAAAGTGTTAATAAATCTTGTTGGTAAAATATGTCATATAAAAAGGCCATCTATTCCCAATCTCCAGTTATAATCCTCTCTTAATTGAATTCATGAATCGTCCAATTGAAAATAATTGCGAAAGCTTATGGGTGTATCCGTATTTGGAGGAGTAGGTGAATATACTCATGAAGGATTTGTGCTTTATATGGAAATGAAAGAATCTGGAGTAATTAATGAAGAAAATATTGTATAATAAAAAATGGCTCTAGTCTATGGTTAGATGAATGAACTGTCAGGAGCCTGTATGAGAGTCAGTTTAATTGCCATAACTATGGTCGAATATTTTTGAGAAGTTAATAAATAAGACGTATTGCTATTTATTGACAATATCTTCAATTTTTATACAAGTAGGATCTGAAGTGTCTGCCTTATTGGGTATAATACCTTCCGTTGTGGTCATCAACCCACCATATTTTCTTTTTATCAATAGATTTGAGAAGTTCATAAATCAAAAGGGGGGGGGGGGGGTTAGCCCCTTTTGTGTATTGATACTTACTAGGTATATAATAGATCTGCTTCTCTTTCTTCCTACAAACCACAAACATAATTGTTACATTATTACTAATTAGTAATACCAAGTATAGAAAAAATCTTAGCCTTTTCTTTTAGATAATCCGATGAAAGGGTGTGGTCCATAACAAAGCTTTTTCCAGTGCAATAAAGTTACGAAGTGTCTATTTTTCATTGATAAAGAGATATTTCCATGGGTTTGCCTTGGTATCAAGTTCATACTGTTGTATTGAATGATCTCAGTCGTTTGCTGTCTGTTCATATTATGCATACAACTTTGGTTGTTAGTTGGGCATGCTCGATGACTCTATATATATTAGCAGTTTTTGATCTCTCTGACCCTGTTCTCAATCCAATGTGGAGACAAGTATGCTCATTATACCATTTATGACTCATTTAGGAATCACCAATTCATGGGGCCGTTGTAGTATTATAGGAGGAACTATAATGAATCCAAGCATTTGGTGTTATGAAGGTGTGGCTAGAGCATAAATTGTATTTTCCAACTTGTGCTTCTTCGCAACAATCTGGCATGTATTTGGATCTAGAAATATTTTATGATGAATGTACATTAAAACCCTCTTTGGATTTACCCAAGATCTTTGGAATTCATTTATTTCTCTCAGGGGTGGCCTGTTTTGGTTTTAACGCTTTTCATGTAACCGAATTATATGGTTCAGGAATATGTGTGTTTAATCCTTATAGACTAATCGGGAACGTCTAGGTTGTAAATCCCGCGTAGGGTGTAGAAAGGTTTAACCTTTTTGTTCCAAGAAAAATAGCCTCTCATCAAATTATAGTTGGGACATTAGGTATAGAAGGATTACATTGTCTTTTTTGCAGCTTTTGTTGTTGTTGGAACTATGTGGTATAGTTTAGTAACTACTCGCATTGAATTATTTGATTTCGCTCGTTATCAATGAGATCAAGGATACTTCTAGCAAGAAATATATTGAAGAGTTAGCGCTGGGCTAGCTGAAAATCAAAGTTTATCCAAGGCTTGGTTTAAAAATTCCAAAAAAATTAGCTTTTTATAATTATATCGGTAATAATCTAACTAAAGGTGGATTGTTCAAAGCAAATTCAATGGACAACATGTATGGAATAACAGTTGGGTTATTAGGACATCTTATTTTTAGAGATAAAAAAGGGTGTGAACTTTTTATACGTCGTATGCGTACTTTTTTTTAAAACATTTCCTATTGTTTTGGTAGACAAAGATGGAATTGTCAGAGCCGATGTTACATTTAGAAGATCAAAATTGAAGTATAGTGTCAAACAATTTGGTGCAACCGTTGAATGCCAATAGATAAAGTTTCAACATAAAAAACAATAGAAACTAGAGTAAACATATAATAACGAATTCGAAATTGTAATCAAGCATCACTCGTTGGTTCTATACCTAATGGAATAGGGTCTTTTTATTGGATGAATCAACTTCATGATCTTGTTGAATTGTAGGAGGAGAAAAATCGTAACGAGGTTGCTTCAAATTGGCCTGGTAACAACGCAATTATCAGGAGCATGCTCTACTACTGAGCCAATAATCTGTCGTGGCGATATGAGGGAGAAAAGAAAAAGGGAGATTATATCAATTTGTTTAGACTTAGGATAATCAGCTTATGAGCGTGGTTTTACTACACTGTGAAGAAACGAAAGAAGACTTCGGGTCATGGTTGATGTGTGCTTCTGGAGGAGCACACATGTAGGAAAAGGAGTTTGAGCTTGGTGCAGATGGCTAAAATATCTTCTGCTTTATATCATTATCAATTGAATAAAATATTATTTTATATATCAATCTTTACATCTCCTACAACGGGTGGGGTAACAGCCAGTTTTGGTATGGTGGGGGATATCATTATTGTTGAACCCAGTACCTACATTGCATTTGTAGGTAAAAGAGTAATTAAATAAACATTGACTATTTATCATACAAGGAAGGACTAATATGGTCAACTAATCAACTAATATTTATAATTAAATATTGTTACTGTATAAATAATCTCATTTGTATAAAAGACCTATTATTAGAGAATTTATGGGTGGAGCCAAAAAATGTGAACTGTACAAGTTAACAATGATTATTGAAGGAAATGGCTTCGGTGTGTATATAAGACCTTACCGTTTAAAAAGTAACTATAAAAATAATGGAATTCACTATTTCTTTATTCATTTCTGTGTACCGCTTACTTTTTTATGTTTTTGTTTGATACTTAAGATCAATATAATTTTTAAGAACTCAATAAAAAATGACAATTCTTAAAGAATGAGATAAAATTTAGAAGTTTTTTTTCCTTACAATGTTAATATTATAACTTACAGAATTTCACCTATCATGAAATAAAAATGTCAAGATAAATACTACAATAGAAAAAGGTTTTTATACTATTCATGCTCATAAATGTAACTCATACTATTGTAATTGCATTTGCAGTATGGACTATTATTATTAATTGTGCTGTTCCTTTACATTTTATGTAAGGAAATGCATTAATATGCACTCGTTGAAGCAAATTTACTTTTCTTTTACCGAAAATAATTTTCCTTAAAAAATCAATATTGGTTTGGAGAAATATATAACCACTTTTTTAGTTTATTTCCCTTTCGATTCCGCAGCCGTTGACCGTTGAGCTTGAAAGTAACGTCTGCTGTACCAAAAAAGAAAAGGAAAACATTTATGCTAAAAGTTAGTAGTAATCTTTGACCTTTCCGATCCAGTTCCAGAATATTGAATAATCTAAAAATCACCCCTCAAGACTTAAAAATTCCGCTTGAAACCCTCCAACTCCAATTTGTTTATCTCCTTGGTTAGGATTTCGAAACTACTTTATTTTGCTCCGTTTGTTAATTTTGTTGGCATCCCTGTCAATTCCGTGGCGCCCAACCATTCACTCACACACATATATATAAGATCATTGAAACCTAGGCTCTTGCCCTCCGTCACTGTTCTAATAGTAGAGAGACGTGTTTGCAAAAGGTATATGATCGGAGATGCTATTTCCTATTTCATTGAACAGAGATCCAAGTCCAACTCCTTAGTTTTGAGGCTCAGTTTTGCTATAGGTTGTAGGCGGTTGTAGAAATTGTAAAATCACCAACTATTGGTTAATATTTTTATTACTTTTTTTAGTATTTTTATGATCTCTTCTTTCACTTTTTGAGCTCTGATTTACTTTGTATTCTTTTTTTTCCCCCTATTTTCTAGACATTGAGTTGTTTACTTAGATATAAAAAATCATGGCAAGAAAGATGCTTATCGATGGTGAAGTGAACAATCCTGCTATTAATGAAGAGGCTCAATTTGATTTTGACTTGTTCGTTATTGGTGCTGGTAGTGGTGGTGTTCGCGCTGCTCGATTCTCAGCTAACTTTGGCGCTAAGGTTTGTGAGCATCTCTCTTTGTCTCTAAACCAAATTTGTGACCATTATTTATAATTTTGGAGGAAATTCGTTAATGCCGCCAAATCGACTCTTATCTAGTAGGCCTAAAGAAGCAAAGTACGTCGAATTGTTCTCTCTCCTCTCTTTTCTTTTTAATTTCACTAAAAAGTTGAGAAAATGCAAATTGACTTGTGTCGTTCTTTTCATCAATAGAGAATTGGATTTTGCCTTCTTTAATCTTTATCTGAATGCCTTTTTTTTTTATAATAAAAATTCTTCGTCTGTATTTAAATATAATCTGTTAGCTGATGTTCCCCTGCTTCCTCTTTTAGAAGGTTGGAATTTGTGAGCTACCATTTCATCCAATCAGTTCTGAGGTGATTGGGGGCGTTGGTGGAACGTGAGTTCATTATGCTACAAGCTTCACGTTCATTTCTTTCACTGTTATTGAATATATGCTGCATTGTTTCATCCTAATGTAGTATATTATCGACATGATCATTTTCATTCATTATTGCTGAACTTTTACTGTTTTGTTATATGGAAATAATGGTATAGCGGATTTTTAAACGTAATTAAGTAAAACTCTGATGACCATTGCCGAGTGATTTATTCATAGGTTAGTTGTCAACAGTCCTTGGTGTATCTGACTTCTGATTTTATAGGTGTGTTATTCGAGGGTGTGTTCCAAAGAAGATTTTAGTATATGGAGCAGCTTTTGGAGGTGAAATTGAGGTAATAATTTGGCAGGATCTTGATTCTTGGAAAATGATCTGTCTATTCCTCTTATTAACGAGCAAAAGATGCATAAAGAATTGAAGTTCGTGCAAAGGTGTCAATGTATTCTGTGACTGATGAATGTTTATTAACATATCACTGAACTCCATTTTGTTGAATTGTTGTCAATTCTATAGTTTTCAGTCTGATTTCGTTTCATCTTGCTTTCATATTTTAGCTTATTCCAGTAGTCTGGTGCTGAAGTGCTTTGAGTGGGATGTTTAATGTTACTATTTTAATTAATTATTACCATCTTTGCTATCCTTTGGTGGAATAGTCAGAAATTTATAAATATTTTAACATTACTGTTTATGTAAACTGGATGGAATTGTGCTTTTGGTGTTGAAGGATGCTAGGAACTATGGATGGGAACTGCATGAAAGAGTGGATTTCAACTGGAAAAAACTGCTGCAAAAGAAGGTTGGTAAATTTCTCAGTTCAGTTTACGTTTTTTATAATCTTAAATACCTTCTTTTAACTCCATGCCAATCAAGTCTTGATTTACTTTCCTATGGGAGTATGATGAAGAGAATAATTGCTTGTTGAGCTACTCTGTTCCAGTTTTCTGCAGTTTTCTTTGGTAGGAGCTATTCTGGGTCCTCTAGGATGTTTTCTGTGAACTTCCCTCATTTCATTTTGAATGTTAAACGAGGAGGAATTTCATATACTATTAGCTACTTCTTTCCTTTGAGATAGGCTAGTTGTTAGCTACAAAGTGGTTCAGTTAATAATTTTGACAAACTTTGTCTGCCTGAATATGGATTGTCCATTTTGATGTGCCGCATTTGGTGGTTTTTGAATTATGAATATTGTAATGTTGGTGGAGTTTTTCGTTTCAATTGGGAGACAGCTGGTGTGAGTGAGTTGGATTACTTTGTGATTACTGCTATTGTTGAGATCACATTTGTTGGGTTTAGTGATGATTCAATGGGGTCTGTGTGGGATGTGTTACTTGAGAGATTGTTTATGTCTTTAAGGGACTTTAATAGACCTATTACTGAGAACTAGAATTTTTAAAACATTTCTCTGCCATCTGATGCTGCTTCTGAGAATCTTTTTGTCTTAGTTCTTTATGTTTGTTTTTTGCTAAAGATTATACCTGATTGTGCACTGATTCTAGTTGCATGAAATTGCAGACTGATGAAATTATCAGATTGAATGGAATTTACAAGCGTTTACTTTCTAATGCTGGGGTTAAACTATATGAAGGAGAGGGGAAGATCGTTGGTCCTAATGAAGTTGAGGTGACACAACTAGATGGCACGAAATTGAGCTACACAGCAAAGCATATTCTGATTGCAACTGGCAGTAGGGCCCAACGTCCTGCTATTCCTGGGCAGGTTATTGTTGATTTCCTTAGATCAAAGACAGTTGTTCTTTTTTCTTTGGTTTGTGCTATTAACTTACCTTTGTACTATATAGGAGCTGTCTATAACCTCTGATGAGGCCTTAAGTTTGGAAGAGTTACCTAGGCGTGCTGTGGTGCTTGGTGGAGGGTAAAACTCCGCCACATATGCTCTAATTTCTATTTGCTGCTAGTCCAATTAGCATGTTTATGAAATTTGATGTTCTCTTTCTTAGGTACATTGCTGTTGAGTTTGCTTCAATATGGCGAGGCTTTGGTTGCACGGTTGATCTGTTTTTCAGAAAGGAACTGCCATTAAGGTCATATTACAGTTTTGATTCTGCTTTCTTATCTTGAATACCAAGTTAGAGCCCTAAAAAGATGTCAAGGTTTCATTCATGTTAAATTGCATGCCTCGCGAACTTTGGATTTTTGCCAAAATCTTAGCTTCTTGAAATATTGACAACTCAACTCGTTTTCTGATTTGCATCATGCAGTTTACTTTTGCAAAGTAATTTGTTTGATGAGTATGTATCATGGATGAGGGTATAATTGTTGACTTAGATTAGCAATTTGACAGTGCCTCTTTAAAATGGTTTGAAACAAGTAAATCCTGTTCTTTCTCAATATATGAATGTAATCTCTATTATGTTGTTTATTCCATCGTGCAACTTATTCTCAACAAGGAGATTAACAAGACCTTTTTCACTTGATAACTTCAGCCTTAGACTGTAGTTGTATTTCTCACAAAAACCAATCTGTTAAATCCAAATTCAGAGGTTTTGATGATGAAATGAGGGCAGTGGTTGCCAGAAATCTGGAAGGCAGGGGAATCAATATGCATCCAAGGACAAATTTAAAGGAGGTCTTTTCCAATTATTCTTGTGTTTGTTTCCATTTATGATTTTTTTCCTGACTCACCGATGTAAATTGTTCTATCACTTCTTCAATGTATATTACGTAACCATAAATGTGATAATACAGTTGATTAAGACAGAAGATGGCATAAAAGTTGTAACAGATCATGGAGAGGAGCTGTTTGCTGATGTTGTTCTTTTCGCCACTGGTAATTATTCTCCCTGTTTAAACTATACACACTTAAGCATATGGCTTTTTTTTTTTTAATCATTGGGGATGACTAGATGTCATTCCTTTTATTAAATAACTTGCGAATCCAAATCAACTTGGAGCCTAGATATAAATACTGTGGTTTAGCCATGTTAACATTTTCTTCACATGGTGAAACAGAATAAGAGGGGTTTTTGATGGCTTTGGATTGTGCAGAGGGAATGTAACAATTGTTATGCAGCATAGCAATTGTATTGCCTAAGATTGTCAAGATTTAGTTGGAGTTTCCAAACATCAATTAGTTTTGCAGTGAATCTCTGATGTTTTAATATAATTAATTGTTTCAAATTGAACTGTTCTTCTCGGTGATCTGTAGCCATAAGACCATATTGTCATCTGTTGTCGAGGCTTTGGGATCTAATCTTTAAAGTTAGAAGACAAAAAATGTATGATTTTGGGAACATTCAATGAAATTCGTACATTCTACGTAATTTATATGAGTGCGATAATAGGTACAGACTATTATCTTGCTTCCATTCCCTAAATGTATTTGTTCTTTGGTATCATTTCCATTTTCTGCTTAACAGAAGGAATTGTCTTTTCTTCACTTGAAGTTGTTTAATAGAACTTTTCTTCTCTTGTACGTTGCAGGTAGGGCCCCAAACACAAAGAGGTTGAATTTGGAAGCTGTAGGTGTGGATCTTGATAAGACTGGAGCTGTAAAGGTTATTGAGCACTATCTATTAGTTTATCTTTAGACATACACAATCCATTCAACTAATATGCTCTTGATTGAATTTCTTATGATCTGTTGTTGGAGGGGGCTGCAATGATGAAAACTTCACTACAGAGCATCCATTGCTGACTAGAAAATATTATTGATGTTCAACTAGAATTAACTTTACTGTGGTATTTGACCCCCCTTGTTCTTCAGGTTGATGAGTACTCACGCACCAACATACCTAGCATTTGGGCTATTGGTGATGTCACAAACCGAATGAACCTCACTCCTGTTGCCTTAATGGAGGGAACATGTTTTGCAGTATGTCTTTTGCCTAGACCTCATAATTCCTCTATTTAGTTAAAATAATCCCTCGTCCACTCTTATCCAATATGCTTGTAATGGAATCTATTCTTTTGCTTAATGCAGAAAACTGTTTTTGGGGGGCAGTCTAGCCAACCAGATTATAGCAATATACCTTGTGCTGTTTTTAGGTAATACCTCCGGCCTCAAATCTATTGGTTCTACTTAGTTGTTGGTGATAATAGAGTCAGATACTTCCAGGATTTAGGATATTTATGACTTTGCTTTGCTTTTTTCCTTATTCAGTGGCTTACATCATATAGTCTGATACATAAGTTCCATTTTGTGGCTTTTAATAGCCTAAACTATAATTTCATGAGTCTTGTCATGTTGTGAAGAAGAGGTTTTCCACATTCTTACTGCAAAGCGCGTGATAATTTGGATATAGTGGTTAAAAACCTCTATTCCTCAGGCCGAACAACTTATAGACAAGTTTTGTTCCTCCAAATCAGTTGTGCATCTAGCTAATAGAAGTGGTTTCTTTGTGTTGAGGAGGAAAGGAGTGACTGTGACTTCCTAAGAGAACAGAAAGAGATGCTGTCCCTTTTACTTTCCTGGCGAAACTGTAATGCAATCATGGTACAGGAGAGCTATGCTTGACAATTATGACACTTTAATTTGTCTAGTTGCTCAGTTAAGCTAATAGAGAATTCATTTTTGCTTATTGAAAGATGAAGTTGAGATGGTTGAGTTGGTTGATTAATGCTCAGTAAGCCTAGAGAAGATCATTGGACTAGTAATCCAATATTGAATAATGAGATGTCAAGGACTACTAACATAGAATCCACAAGCTTTAATTTGTCGAGGAGTATTGTATTACATGGAAATATTCTTTGGTCATAAGCCAATTTAAGGCTGCGTTCCATATTCTATCCTTTTTAGCAAGTCAAGTACCCAGATACATATCTCTAATCTGAGTATATGACATCTGGTGCATCTCAAGTAGTGTAAGGTGCTCCAATGTTTTTGATACCTGTGCAAGGTACAAAGGTGCAAGATCCGTGTTCTTGTGAAGTTAAGACTTAACTATATACGTGGGACTGTCCTGAATAGTGGTATTTATTTGTAGCATAGGAGGTGTTGAAATTGAAGCACATTAACCAAATGGTAGAGGGAAAAGTTTGTAGGCGCATGGGGTGGATTGCATTTTACTGATATTTCCACTAAACTCTTGTCATGTCTTATATTTCATAGCCTTCCACAGTGCCTCGATGATATTCTCACTATCCTTTTCTCAAGCTTATTCCTATGTTGACGTTACTCTGTCATTAATGTACTTGGTATTCAACATTATATACTCAAGCTCAAGTAAACCTTGATTGTAATAATTGGAGTTGGGCTACATTGATCATTCTCCTTCGTTCTCTATTCTTGGCGAAATTACCTAAGAATGTTGTAATACTAGGTCCTTCTTGATGAAACCTCCTACATCTTTGTGTGCCTTCCTCTGTTTCATGTTCTATGAGGATTTGCTTACTTCTGCTTCACTGTTGTGATATTTTTTCTCTTTTGCAGTATACCCCCTCTTTCTGTAGTAGGCCTCAGTGAAGAGCAGGCTCTGGAGCAAGCAAGCGGGGATATCTTGGTTTTCACTTCAACTTTCAATCCTATGAAGAACACTGTTTCTGGGTAAGTACTGTATTTTAGATCATATATGTACTGCATTTTGCATCATGATATAACGTCTCAAAGTTGTACTATTACTGCTTTTGTACAAAAAATGAAGTTTTGGTAGAAGTCTTAATGTTGTACTAATGCCCCAACATAATTGAAACAAACAAAGATGATAATTATTCACCTCACTTGATAGTTAACCCATATTATCCCTTTTCTTTTCATCTCTGTCTCTTTAAACTGCACTATATTCTAAAACTAGAGATAAGTATGGTGTCAAAATAACATTTTATCATGTAGCAATAAACTAGAGATAAGATGCAGGATTTATTTGTAATAACTACAAATTAGAATCTGGTGAAACCATAAAGTTATAAGCGTATTGTCCATATGTATTATTTATTTGAAATAATCCTTTCTGCTTTTCTGACAGTAATAGTTTAGTTTTCCCTCATGAAAATAAACTATTCTCTGCTTGAGGAATCTTAATTAAGGATTTAGAATGTTATCTTCAATCTGAATATCAATTGCCTCAGATGATTCGGCTTCTGATTTATTCTTGTAAGTTGAAGTGCTCAAAATATGCATGTTCTTTTCTGATCTGGTTTGTAATGTTTTCCAGACGACAAGAAAAGACAGTGATGAAGCTCATTGTTGATGCTGAGACAGATAAAGTTCTTGGGGCCTCAATGTGTGGACCAGATGCACCTGAAATTATGCAGGTATAACAAATAACAGCCCTCTTAAATAATGATCCCAAATGTAAAACTTCTATCACTTGTTTTACTATTTATAATTAATAACCTCAATTCAACTTGATTTTGGGCTCATAATTCTTATGCTACATGTGTATCAGTTCTTGGGTGTGCTCTATTCCAAACTGATTAAAAAATTCGCGGTGCAAACTATTTGTAGGAAATGTAGTTTCAGACATGGTTACTTCAATCCATAATTCTATGTACACCAAATGCTATCATTTTATAAGCTTAGCTTTTTAGCGTAGAAAGAAAGATCGTTGTTGCCTCTAGCTTTCAGGAAGCCATGAGAACCTCCATGAACTGGCCTTGATCGCTGCCAACTTTGTGATAAGGGGAATCTACCACCCTAAGAATTAATTTAGACCTTTTAGATAGACAATTTGTCTGGAATTGTCTGTGAAAAGCTAGTGAAGCTTATTTAAAATCAAGTTAGGACAATCACTACAGGTTAATTAAGCTCCACTCCTAGAGTGGTAGTGTAATTTTCACTTCCAAACAAGGTGAATTTTAGACATCGATATTCTTTTTACATATTTGGTTTAGTACTTGATTTGTTTTCTGATTGCCATGTTGATGCATTCTGCTAGGGCATTGGTATAGCATTGAAGTGTGGAGCAACTAAGGCACAATTTGACAGCACGGTAAGAACTTTTCCTGTAAGCCAGGGTGGTAACAGAAGTATGCAATTTCTCAACAGAAATTCCTAATGTTCCTATAATAATTTTCTCTTGCAAACTTCCAGTATACGTTGCATGGCTAAACTTCTTTACGTACAGGTTGGAATTCACCCTTCTACTGCCGAGGAATTCGTGACCATGCGTTCAGTGGCAAGGCGTGTCACTCCGAGTGGTAAACCAAAGACAAATCTGTAAGATACTAGAGAAAGGAAGCGATATCCAAAGAACATATAGAAGTCAAGGACATCATTTTGTGGTCTCTTTTTGCCAAGTCATACCGAGCCGTCATTTGGTTTGGTTCATGGTCACATGGAAATAAAATAAATGAATATGGCAAAATTATTTTATATTTGATTATTGATCTTCCATGAACTCAGGTTGTATGTGTTGAGAACTAAGAAAGAGGATGAAAGAGCTTCCTTAACTCTAAAGCTCTCGCTCCTTTATATAGTAGATTTCATACAAGGTAAGTTACATTTAGAATCACAATCAAATCAAATCATAATTTTTATGTAATTCTTAAAATATATTGATCATATCACCTAAGATATTAAATCTGAATCATATTAGATCTTATTCTCTAACACTCCCCCTCGTAAGCTCCAAGCTTGTTACACAGTTGTGTTATACGACTTCCATCCAAAGACTTAGTAGATCAGATAGTTGGTCCTGAGAATTCACATGAGTGGTTTTTATCACATTTTATTGAACCTTTTTTTTGACAAAGTGACAGTCTGTCTCAATATGCTTTGTCATTTCATGAAAAATTGGACTAGAAGCAATGTAAATGGCAACTTGATTATTACACATTAGCTCCATAGGTTGTGCTAGTTGAAATCCAAGTTCCTATATATGTTATACCCAGACAAGTTCTCGAGTTATATATGTCATGACTCTATATTCTGATTTTGTACTTTGAACAAGAAACCACTGTTTGCTTCTTGCGTTTTCATGAAATCATATTGCTACCAACAAACACGTAATATTCTGTAGTAGATCACCGATCAGTCCAATCAACATCACTATAGGCTTAACTGAACAATGCCTATGGTTCTTATATAAGAGTTCGTTGCTAGGATTACGCTCGAGCTATTTTAAGATTTGAATAGTTGCATTCCAATGGCTAGTCTGAGAGGATTGTATAAATTGTCTAACCACACTTGTAACGAATGAAATGTTAGGCCTAGTAACTGTAAGATAGTTTAATCTGCCAATCAATCCCCTATAATTTTCTAGATCTTTCAAAAGTTCTCCTTGATCGACATCAAGTTTGAGGTTGGGATCTATTGGAGAATCTACTGGTTTACATCTCAACAAGCCAGCTTCTTTTAGGAGATTGAGAACATATTTGTGTTAGGAGATAGGAGTGTCTTTAGATATTGCAATTTCAATGCCCAGAAAATATCTCAATAGATCGAGATCTTTTGTTTGGCATTGTTGTTGCAGGAATTCCTTCAATCTATGAATTCCATTTTGATCATCACTAGTAATAACAATATCATTAACATATATAATCAACAGAATTTTACAAGTTTTTGTGTGTTGATAAAATACCGAATGGTCTACTCCACATTGCTTGAGGCCAAATTTATTCACAACTGAATTAAATCGTCGAAACTATGCTCTAAGAGATTGTTTTAACCCATAATCGATTTCTTCAATAGGCACACTTTCTTAGACTTCCCCTGAGCAACAAACCCTGAAGGTTGCTCTATATAAATTGTTTCTGTGAGATCACCATAGAGGAATTCAATTTTTATACCAGGTTGGTAGAGGCCAAAAATAAGTTGTGGCATCCGTACTAACGCCATTTTTTCCATAGGAGAAAATAGGTTTTAGAATAATCAATACCATATACTTTTGTATATCCTTTAGTAACAAGACGAGTCTTGAGTCGTTCGATAGATCCATCAGCAAGTGTCTTAATAGTATATACAAAAATTAAGGCATCAGGAAGAGGAGTAATAAGCTTCTAGGTATTATTGGACCATAAAGCACTTATTTCCTTTTGCATAGCTTGCTTCCACCTAGGGTTCTGCATGACCTCTATTATACCCTTAGGTATAGACATATAATCCAAGTTTGATAGAAAAGAACAAAAGGAAGGGAATACATGGTTATAAGAATCAAAATTAGAAATCGAATGATGGGTACAAGATCGTTTACCTTTCCTTAAAGTAATAGGCCAATCAAGGTCACTGATTTTCGAATTTGACGACAAATTAGACACTGGAGGAGAGGGCTCATCCGCATGACCATCTACCATTCGATGAGGTCAACGGGAATGAACCTACAAATCTACTTGAGACAATTGATGAAGGGAAGAAGGATGGGAATTTGTAGGTGAAGTGTTTGAATTTTTAGCAGAATTATCCAAGGAGTTATCAAAAAGTGATGGCAAACAATGATGGAAGCTTTTGGCATCTTGACTCTAAAAAAAGCATGATGTGTTCTTAACGAATATCACATCTGCACACACAAAGAATCTTTTAAGCTAGGGACTGTAACAATGATAACCTTTCTGTGACCTCTACTAACCAAGGAAGATATATTTGATGGCTTGTAGAGATAATTTGTCAATTCTTGGCTGGAGTTAGTGGACAAAATAGACACATCCAAAGATACAACGTTGAAGAGGAAACAAAGGAGTATTAGGAAACATCAGAATATGAGGGATTTAACCTTTGAGATTAATGGATGACATTTTGTTAATAAGATAGCAAGTAGTAAGGATAACATCACTCAAAAAATCCTTAGGAACCTTCATCTCAATTAATAAGGTGTGAGCAACTTCTATGATATGTTGATTTTCCTTTTAGCAATACTATTTTGTTGTGGTGTTTGAAAACAAGAAGATTAGTGAATTATACATCAATTTTTTTTATGTAAGATTAAAAGGAATTAGAAAAATACTCTTTGACATTATCACTTCTAAGGATACAAATAGGACAACCAAATTGAGTTATGATTTCAAAGAAAAAGTATTGAAAAATAGAAAACAATTTAAAACATTCTTTCATTAGATATAACCAAGTTATTCTAGAACAATCATCAACAAAAACAACAAAGTAACAAAAACCAAGTTTCGAGGTCACACGAGATGGACCCCAAACATTAGAATGAACTAACATAAAAGAGCTTTCGGCTCTATTATTAACTCCAAATGGAAAAGCAATATGATGATGTTTCCCAAGTTGACAAGACCCATAATGTAGATGATGAATTGAATTCAAATTAAGAATCAATTGCTTTAATTTTTTAATAAAGGGATGACCAAGGCGACTATGGAGTTAGAGAGGTGAAGAAACAGTTGAGCAGGTAGTTAAACATTTGTTAAAATAGCAGAGACCTCTGAATTCACGCCTTCTTTTAATCGTCTTCTTTGTTTTCAAATTTTGGTAACAACATGATGAGAGAGAAAAGAGATAGAACAATTAATAACTTGGTTAGTTTACTAACAGACATTAAGTTGAATGGAAATTTTGGGACATATAGAGTTGATGATAGCGTCATTAAAGGAGAGGGAAATGAAGTGTAAACTCTACTTATACTAGTAATGGAACCATTAATAACAGTAAATTGGTAGAGTAGGGTACAAAGGTAATTTGATAAATTTTTTTGGGTTACTTGCAATATGATCAGTGGCTCCTGAATCTATAACCCAAGTTTTAACAGAGGATGATATACAAGTTATGTGATTACCTAGGTGAGCAAACGATGCAATTGGTGTGGTTGCTTGCTTGGCCACCTAATATTGGAGAGAAGCTGCATATTCTTCTTCAGATACTAACTTGTTTCCACTTGTTGAGGCACAACAACTAGAACCACTAGAAGCCTCCACAATATTAATAGATGAGAGGGCTTTAGATGCAACCGTGGGTATAAGTCCGAACAATAGTCCCAAACATGTCCATCTTTGCCACAATGGTCACATTTTCTTTGACCTCCTCTACCCCTTCCTCCACTACCACCACGACCACCTCGATTACTTCGCCCTCCATTACCTCTTCCACTATTGTGAACAGTGAGAGAAGACTTGTCACCACTTTCTTGTGTTGGCCCCTTCAATGATTGAGATATTTGTGAATATATCTTAGCAAGGAATGGAAGTTTGGTGCCATCGAGTATCCAAGCGAGAATTGGTTTATATTTTGGCCTTAATCCAGTTTGGTATTTTAGCACGAATAACACTCCTCTTTCCATCAGAAGTTGATCTTTATTTGTTGTTATCAGGTGAGTTGCTAAATGTCTGATAAATAAATTCTTTCTTTCTAAAAAGTACTCAGTGTGATTCTTCTCTCTCTGCCCACACTTAAACAACTCTACAGATAAATCATATATATGAGTAACATTACTAGAAAATAAAAGTCCCACATACTCCCATAACTCCTTTGTTGAGTTTAAATGCTAACAAATATCAGCAATATTTGGCTCCATAGTGTTCCAAAAGCTCGTCATTATTTGATTATCATGTTGTTCGCACTTCTTGTATCCTGGTGACTTAATATCAGGAGTTGAATCTATGAGATGCTCATACCTACCTAGACTTTTAAGATAGATAATGAATGTCTTCTCCCAAGCAACAAAATTTGTTCCATTCAACTTCCAATTTGTGATTTGTTGAACCAAATTGTGTGGTTTTTGTCAGTACTATCAGTTTGAAGTCACTCATAGTGTAACTGATACAAAAAAAGATGTTAATGAGAAGATGAAATTCAAATAGCAACCACTTATTCAACAAAGGAAGAGAGACTACGACTATGATAGAATCAGCAACAATAATTAATTATATAAACCTAGTTTCCTGAAATTAAAGGCAAAAGGAACACGTCACTAACCATGGTTGAACACAAAAATTCATTTTCCAGCAATTAAAAACAGGAAAAAAAACTCATCACCAACAAGTTTTTAGTGTTGGGGAGACTTTATCTATGACAACCAGGACATCAGGGAGTCACTGAAAGCCAACGTGTGAGTTACATGCACCGGTTAGACAACAAGGGCATGGCAGCACGTGGGGGCGGGTGGAACGCTTGCCTACGTTACTCCTTCTTCTATTTTAGTCGCTGATGGCTGCTAGAGGTGTCCCTAGGGTTAGATTGTTAAGGTTAGGTCTATTTTTGTGAGAAGGGTTTGGGTATGGGTTTCAGTTGTGGGATAAACTCAGGTTTTCTAAACTTGCTCTAATACCATGTTGAATACTAAGAAAGAGGATGAAAGAGCTTACTTAAATTAGCAGCTCTCACTCCTTTATATGTTAGATCTCATATAAGGTAAGTTATATTTAGAATCACCATCAAATCAAATCATAATTCCTCTGTAATCCCTAAATATACTGATTCATATCACCTAAGATACTAAATCTAAATCATATTAGATCTTATTCTCTAACAGTGTGGGAAGTTGGATTTGTAGTTGTTGAATGTAATGCACTTTTGCTTTTGAATGTACTTCACATGGTTGGTTTTCTTGGCTCCTTGAACCATGTTACAATTTCCTTCTTCGTACTACTTACTGTTCTGTTATACTCCATTAAGTGAAATTCGTTGCAGCGATTGTTGCGACCTATGCATGACTGCATGGCAAAATGGGTCATCAAAGGTGAGTTGAACTTTTACTAGCAATTTGTCTACATCTATATTGAGAGCAACATAAGGCCATAGGTTGGAAGAGGGAAAAGAAAATCACTTCCACTTTCTCAATCTCTTACCTAAGTATATACGTACACTATAGTAACAGTTGTATGTGCATGATAAATATTAGAATAGATTATTTGAAGGGTTTAATAAACAACATCCCTTTTCTTTTTAACATTAAATAGTATTTACTGTCATTCAAAATTCATCTATTTTAGCGTTAACAATGTCTTATCTTAGCCTTATCAGTGTTATTAGCAGTTGTTAATTTGATGACATTCATATAAGATGTTTATAATCAAGTTTTAATTTTTTATAGATAAATAAAATTATATTTTAAGCATTTATAGTTATTCCCTTTCGTAGAAATCAATAAAGGATTAAACTATGGCTTCAGAGGAAAATTTTTAATCAATTACTATTCAATGAGGAAGACAATAAAGATGGAGGGACCTTATGTACCAAGTCAATCTCTCCTTTAAAATCCCTCAAATTATTCATTGAAAATTCCAAACAAAAGACGCATACAATCTATAATTTTTGTAAACATTGAAGATACCAGTGAAGAAAATGAGTATTTTTTCATATTTTTTATTAATCATGATACTCATTATGTTGAAACCCCACCCTTGCGAGTCACGTGCCCGATATCCTACGCGACATCTAGACGCGCATCCCATAAGGGAGATATGCCAACCAAGCCAAACCTCAACCAAAAAGTACCCAAATCACTTACTTCCGAACATATTTGAAAAATTTAAGTCTTGGGTCCTAAATTGAAAATTGATTCCATGTATCCAGTTTGTTCAGAACCAAGAATCACCTCATTCGGATATCTACAGATCGAGATATCACCAAAATACTGAAGCATGTTCAAACTTTTTCAATCGATCCTCTCACTTTGATTCAATTCATCTTTTTTAAAATAATCTCAAAAGCTATAAATTTTTATGGAGAGGTAGAGGAATGTCTTAAGAATCTAACGCTTCAAAAATCAGGTCAATCGGAGGTCGGACGGAAAAGTTATAAGAAAAAGAGTGGAGAGAGGTCGGGTTAGGGGAAACGTGACAATAATCAACTGGTACCGAATTAGTCGACTAATGTAAGTAAAAACATGACAATAGTCGACTGGTCGAAGATCATTAGTCGACTAAGCCTATAATGATCAACTAGAAACTCTTGGTCTTTCTTCTTCCGACATCCCAACTTCCACAATTCATAACTTTTAACCAAAAACTCCAAAATTTGCAAATTTTGTATCAATGGAAAGCTAAACGAAGGCTCTACAACTTCCATGAAGAGCTTAAAAACTAATTCGGTCTTTAAAGGAGTCAAAAATCTACCTCAAAGTGGTTGTTCGATAAATATCATCCTAAACAATAATATAACTTCTAAAAATCATATCTTTCTGTTTCATTGTCCAAAAATGTCATACTTTATATCAATGAAAAGATAAAAATATAAACTACCACCTTCATGAAGACCTTATGAACAATTTATACTTGTATGAGGGTCAAAATTCCACTCAAAATTTCTGTTCCGGACAGTGACGGAGCCAGGAATTTAAAATAGAAGGGCCTAAATATTTAAGTTTTTAAATTTTAGGGGGCCCAGTGTACCAATAAGCTCCAAATAACTCTGTCCTTATATATATATATATATATATATATTAAAAATCAAAATATTAATTTTTATAAATTTTGGGGGGCCCAGTGATGCCTGGTCCCGGAATTGTCGTCCTAAACAGCACCCAAACTTTAAAAATTCATATCTTTCAACTCCCACATCCAAAAATGGCATATTATATATCGTTGGAAAGCTATGAAATTCCTGTATAACTTTCAAGAAGGCTACTTGATCCAATTTAACCTATATCATTCCAAAATTTTCCTCAAAGCCAGCATACACAAAACCTACCCTTATGGACATTTACAAAAACAATGCAAAGTAACCTTTGGAACAAGCA
>JANKYE010000007.1:9855982-9871211 GCA_032467995.1 Erythroxylum dillonii | reverse complement strand
ATAAGACAATAAATATTAAACAAGGTAAAGAATAGAAATAAATAATAAATAATAAATAAATACACAAACAATAAAGAAGAAAAGTAAATAAATAAATCAATCAAAAAACCATTAAAAAAATTTAGGGTAATTAAGAAATTGTTTAAGCTAAATAACTAAAAAGGAAGCACTACATATTAAAAGTTTAAACTAAATATAAGACATAAGACTTGCAAGAAAAATGATCAAAAGACTTATAAGAAAGAAAATAACCTCTTTATATAAGATCCTTTACTTGTATTCTCGTACGCTAACGTTTTTTATTAAGGGTCATATCCTCAGTATCAGTAGAACTATATCATTCTTGATCATGTCCCCTTATTTCTTCTTAGGCCTTCATATTTTCCTTTTACAGTCTTTAGGTGCAATCTTTTCACATCTTCTCACTAGAACATAAGGGTGTCTCCTCTTAACATATCTGAACTACATAAGCATTGTCTCTCTTAATTTTTTTATTAATATTAGTCACCTTTACTTTGTCTCTTACCATTACATTCCTAAACTTATCTCTTCTACTAAGTTTGTACATCTAATGAAGCATTCTCACCCCTGCTACCATTAACTTATAATTATGCACAAATTTGACGGGTCAACACTCCGTCCTATAAAGCATGGTCGACCTAATCGCTAAACAATAAAATTTACCTTTGAGCTTGAGTGATATCTTCCTTTTATATAAAAATCCCGACTCTTCTTTATTTAAGTCACCCTAATCTACGGTGAACTATATCTTCATCAATCTCTCTTTTGTTTTAGATGATAGATCTTAAATACTTAAAACACTCTTTCTGTGGTATAACTTATGAACTAATCTTTATCTCCACGTCAAAAGTCACCTTATATTCCAAAAAGTTACACTCTAAGTACTCAGTCTTAATCCTACTCAAACAATGTCATCAATAAATAATATACACTAAGACACATCCCTTTGGATGTTCTTGGTAAGTTGATCCAACATTATTGTAAACAAAAAGGGACTCAGTGAAGAACCTTGGTCTAGCCCAATATCATTAGAAAAATGTTCTTTGTCTCCTCCTATCATCCTTACTCTAGTCTTTTACACCTTCATGCATATCCCTAATAACTCGTGTACAGGTCATAGAAACTCCCTTAGCTTCTAACCACCTATATGTGATTTTCCTATGTACCATGTCATACGCCTTCTCTAAGTTAATAAAAACTAAGGATATCAAAAAAGGTTCGGTCCGATTTTAGCCCAGGTTGACAAGGCTAAGGGTGGGCCACAAGCTAAGGTCAGGCTGAACTAAGTCATTAGCCGACCCGGCCCAGCTTGCGGCCCTACCATTACTTCAAAAAAGATGTCATTTTTACAATTTTCTTTTAAAAAATTATGGTGGGTCAAGTTAGCCCGACCCACTCATCGCTTGATGGGCCACAGGTCAAGAGCCCGACCCAAGTCAACAAACCTCGAAATTGGTCCAAGTCGATAGTATGGGTGAGGTCTTGGTACAACATATCTTACCATGCAGCCATTAAATGCTCTTCATTCAAGGCATTATATAGGCAGGACCCACCTCCCCTACTCTTGTAAGACTCCACTTCAGCTACTACTAATTTAGAGTTGGAGATTATGATGAGCCAACGAGATGCAATGATTCCAAAGTTGCGTGAATAGCTATTGCTGGCCCAAAATCAAAGGAAAGCATCAACTGATCAGCAAAGAAGGGGATTAGAATTTAAGGAAAGGGAAATGGTAGATTTGAAGTTAAGACCTTATCCAACAAGATAAATGAGAAGCTTTCTCCTTGATATTTTGGTCCTTATCCAGTCCTACAGAAGATTGGGCATATGTCACAACTGAAAATGACAAGTTGGACCTTTCCAACACCACCTCCATACATCATGTTTTCCATTTGTCACAACTGAAAAGTGTCATTGGAAAATTTTCAATTTGTCAACTGCTAGAAGGCTTAATTAATACCCTAGAATGGATGTTGGAACCTAAAGAGGTATAGGACACTAGAATAGGTGCTGATGGCTTGGAATCACTTATTAACTGGAAACAATTATCAGAATTTAAAGCCACATGGGAACCAAACTCCGATCAAAAAGAAATTTACATACTTCCACCTTGAAGACAAGGTGTCATCAAAATAAGGAAATGATAAGCTCTCAATCAAGTTTGTATATTTAAAGAAAGGGAAGAGCGATGTCATGACAAATTATTAGGGTATTAAAGAATATACTGGAAAGAGGGAAGTCAGTGAATTTGATATTTATGTTAGCCTTTGTGAGATTAGGAAAGCAATAGCCTCTCGAATTGCTGCTATCATCGGGCCTCTAGTTTCTTTTTATCAATATCCCTACCTTTATTAAGATTCTCTCTTTCTTTTACCTTTCTCTTCAATTTATGTTACAGTACTACAACACCTTAATAAATATATACCTTGATATTTTGGAAGTTCCTGACTGCCTTATATGACAATAAATTAATACTAGAGTTCCTAAGTCATTGTTTTCCCTTCACATACATCACAGATTACATGTCCAAGGCCTTCACAGTACGGGCACTTTGTTCCCTCATCTACCCACTCCAGGAACTGCTTGACAGAGAAAATACTGTTGTGAGAACAAGAATATCTCAGAATGGTGCAATAACGATGACTGAAACAACGCACATGTGTCGAAGAAAGTAATCAACACAGATAGACGGGGTTTTAATGACTTCATACCTGTGGTTCAATGTTTGGTTCACCTGTTCCATCACACTCTGAAACAAAGAAACATCACAGGAAATGTACAGGCAAACTATAAGATTCATTCCTATGTCTCACCCAACAACTTAAAACTTTTGAGTTGGTGATTTCTTAATAAAAGCCATACAAGAGAAATGTGAAATTTTATCATACTAGGATCATATCATATAACAAGGAATGTGACCATCTAAAGTCAACATACTCTCCTAAATCCACTCTTGAAGATTAGATTGTTCCTTCTAATGATATGTTAATTAAATGGAAATAAACAGAACAATCAAAAAGAAAATTGAAATTGTTCTCCTTGGTAAGGGGGCAAGGACAATATATTGGGTTTTTTCATCCCAAATACAAAAAGACATTTGTTTTAGCAACGACCTTTTTTAGCTTTTCTCTATTAGCAGCACTAATGCACAGCCATGTTATAATAAGTGGAATTTCTCAATTCTTTTTCAGTTGTATCTGTTGCAAATTCTAATTTGAATAACAAATTCTCTTTATTCCGCCGTTCGATCTAACATGTCTATTGGTAGGAGTACCGTGAAATCGGATTGGGAAGTTTTGTTATTGTATAATCCTTCAATATGTAAACACAAACTAACCATTGGAATGTATGTACCTGTGCACATTAAACGTCCTTCCCCCCGACATGTAAGGCACTTGGCTGTGGAAGGACTTGTTTTGTTTCCACCAGGTGTCTTATCTCTGTTAACAAGTCTAGATGGCTCCTCCCAACGATTCTCCCCTATCAGATATACGCGATGCTGAGAAACCCCAGTTTCACTTATACCATCTTCTTTCACAAGTTTCTTCCGTATTTCTGAGATTTCTGTGAGAGAAGAAACTGCAGTTCCGTTGGCACCTTCCTAACAAACAACAGGCCTCAAAAAATTAACAATATGCTTCGATCTTTCTCTCCATGCACAAATTAACAATTCATCATAGATACACAGTATATAGGAGACGATGCGTGTGCGGATCTAGGGCTACTTGTTTGCATCTGTATCTAAAAGGGAAAATGATGTATAAATGGGAGCAGACATATGCGCATATTTGTGGCACACAAGATTTGAGCATGTGTGTGTGTACTCTGTTCTTTAATCTTCAGTGCTTGACAGAAATATAAACGGCAAACAATTGATCAACATTGCTAGCCCATATCATTTGGACATATACCAAACAAATTTAACGCAAATACTTTGTGCAGAATATTGCCTTAATAATGCCTGATATCCTACAAGCCATTTGCAAAGCAGAGAAAAGCTACAAGTTACAAAATACCTTTTGTGGATCAGTTACATTTTCACTAATTTTTGGTCCGGTAGTCTTCATTTGTTGCTCCAGAAACAATCTTTCAAGAAGTTCTGCAGTCATTATTCCATCTTCATGGGTACCTAGTGTTGACTGCCAAGTAATATAGTTTAGAATCTATTAACTAATAGATTAAACAAAATGTTCCTCATCACAATATAATAAAGAGATGAGGCTGCTTTGCATAAGTGGCAAGCGTGCATGGACCTTTTGATTTGACTAATTTAATGCTGGACTGAATATTCTGGATTTTCCTCTCCATATTAAGTAAATTGAAACTTACTTGCCAAGTCTTCACTGCACGCTCAGTTGCATTTGAGAAACTAGAATATTCCATGTCTTCCTCACCTGAGTAAAATCCCAATCCTAGCAGTGCTTCCTGCAATAATCATAAATTTCATTAAGAAAATTCAAATTGAAGAGACCTAGTCATATTTCAAAACAAAGATGTGAGCGGCATTTAAATCCAGTTAACGCAAAATACAGTCATAATTTGGTTTCAGATTTATTCCGGAGGCTGCACGATAAGCATCTAAGTAATTGACACTATTATTCTGGAGCTATGCACGAATATGGAGACAAAAACTTCACAACCTAATAACAGCACAAAATGCATTAATTTTTTTTTTAAAGAATCCACAAAGTAACATCTCAATGTCAATCACATTTAGTAATCCTCCCCTTTTCATTTCCCATATTTTCACAACTTTTGTCCACCAGAAAACCAAAACCACTCTCGAACAACAGATTTATACAATTCTGAGCAATATTTGTATTAATAATCTTCATACGTATGTACAGCCTTATTAACTAATAAATAATTCCGTCATGTATACATAAACTTTCCACGATGAATTTTCCTGAACCGAGTTAGAACCATATAGTACCACAGGCACAACAAAACAGATACACACGCTGATAAATACACCCAGGCCATCCTCAGAGATGACAAGAAGCACTACACAGTTGCAATCAAACGAAACAACATAAAACTCGCCTTTGTTATGACAATCATTAGAAGAAATACGAGCACACCTGCATCGCTCGAACCTCCTCTCCTTCGCTTCCTCTCCTCAACGTGTTCCTCTTCGTATCTTTCACCTTCTTCTCCCCCTCTTCCTCCTCCTTGTTCTTCTTCTTCTTCTTCTTCAGAACATCAACCACCTCATTGGCTTCCTTCTCCTCCTCCTCCTCCACAATTGGACTAGAATTCGAACCGCTCTCGGTGATCAAGTTCCTCTCCTTCAAAACCTGCAAAAGCGTGCCAACATTTGGATTCTGCTCCCCTCCTTGAACCGAAACCCGGCTCTCTAGGGCCTGGATCCGGAGCTTCAGCGACTGAATCTCTGCGAGAAGGGAATCACGCTCGAGGAGCCACCGCTGCTCTTCCCTGAGCCACCGCTGCTCTTCCCGGAGCCACCGCTGCTCTTCGCGGAGCCAGAGGAATTCCTGGCGATCGGAGGAGCTGGCGTCGTTGAACGGAGACGAAGAGAAGCAGACGTGAGAAGTTGAGAAAGACAGAGAGAGTAGCGAAGTAGAAGTTGTAGAAAGTTGTAGAGAAGAGAGAGAGTTAAGAGACTTGTTCGGGAGAAGAAAAGATGAAGAATAGAGAGGTAGAGAAAAAGAAGAGGACATTGGCGAGTTTGAAGAGATAAGAGTGAGAAGAGAGGATTACATTCATCTATCATACAACGGACTTTCAACTAATGGGCGGGAAGATAGATAATTTTCATGTATTAAGAGGTATAAAATTGGATTGGACTTTTGGGCCTGTTTCATCTGGAATCCCAGACCTTAGATATTTATGTAATAGATTTAGATACATTTCAGCTTTTGCATGGCGCATTCACTTTAAAACCATCTATTCAGTTTAGTTTGTGCATGAGTAAATGAATGGATTATACCAGAGGGAGGAACTGAACTTGCGGAGAGATTAAACCTAAAAGCAAGTCAAATCTGTTTCAGGACAAGAGGGCAAGGTGATTCGTCTTCGCATTCACATTATTCATATTGACTTTTTTTTTATAAGGAAAATAAAATAAATTACAAGATTTTTCGAGGGAGACTAATCCCCGTCAAATCTTCTACAAAGATAGTGACACATCCAAAAAGTACTCTATCAAAAGTGATGAGCCCGAGTCCTAAAGTCATTAAACTCTTCATCTAATTTTCCATTCTTAACTTTGATGGTAATTAAGTTACCCCATCCCATTAGGTAATCTTAGAATTTGAAGAATCAACTGAATTGATAAAATAGATTATCATAAGTACACGAAGAATGGTTTAAGTACTACATAAATAAGACTTGAATTCTTTTTTGCGAATTAAAATTACTTCCACACTCTAGTAGGTGAGACCTATGGTCTAGGTGTATCGTTTCATAGGAAGCAGATTAATAACACAACCCGGTGACAACCTATCATACCTGCACACTAATTATTAGAACATTTTACACATATTCATATCATACCATACGGGGTTCCTCTTGTGTGTGCATGGCTTTATTATTGTAAGATTTATATTTGCCTAACGTTGTTACATGTTTAAGTCCTTTTCATGGTTCAAGTTCAACCCAACAAAGAATTACTGACAAAAACTTACGCTACTTTTCTTCTTTTCCTTATAAAAATTGGATCATGTCCAATCAATTTATGTATATTTTGACTGTATCAAACATAATTTATCTATATCAAGTTTATGAAATTAGTTAATGAAAACAGAATCTCCTTCTCCTTACCTAATTCAAATCAACTTCATGAGCATTATTCTACTTTCTCAGTGGTTAGTATCAGTTTAGTTCAATCTTTGGTCCAGTCAAACAAAGGCAACCTGAGCCTTTAACTAATTCTTGTGTTTTTTCATCTGAAAATAGTACGTGTAGAAAAAAAATTCAATTACATTAATTTACTTTTGAACGTCCAGGCAAGTATTTTGGTAACATAAGTCCATTTTCTATATTGTTAATTAATTCCAATTAAAAGAATCGAGTACCCGCAAGTCAAATTTGAGTTACATGTATCGTATGTTAGGTTTTTGGAGAAAGAGGTTGGTAGGTTGTTAAGTTTGCTGACAAGTTTTTGACTAAATCCAAACTTAAGAGCCTCATAGTGGAAAATTAAGTTCAATGTACTATTAAGTTTTTGACAAGTTAGAGTGAGAAATTTTTAGAGTGAGAAAAGGTGGCACGATCGTCATCTTATACTTCAACAAGCATCAACTGGAATTCGTGAGCGTTCTCGTCTAGCTCCGTCTTGACATCCTCTCCACGATTGTTTGGGCGATCAATGGCAACCCTCAATTAGGAGGGGACCCAGCCGAAAAGAGGACAAACAAGGAAATGCGACGACAAACCGCCGAGTGGACCCCCGTTATCGTATAGTGCAGTGGTCACGGGTCCTAGGTCGGAGCCAATCACAAAGGGTGAGCAGAGCTGGCCAACTGAATCAACAGTCGAGCTCGAGGAGGGCGACATCAAACTCCTGGCCGACAAGCTTGGCAGGGGCGTCAAACTATCCCAAAACTTCAAAGACAAATTGGATCACCAGTGGTCTAAGGCAGTGGTTGTCAAATTATTGGGGCGTAGGATCGGCTTTCAAGCCCTCAGCTCTCGTTTGCACGCGCTATAGAAGCCGTCAGGGCCCCTGAAAATAGTTGATCTAGAGAACGACTTCTTCCTCGTGCGCTTCATGGAGGACGCCGATTATCTCCATGCGTTGACGGACGGACCTTGGCTCATTTATGGCCAACCACTCTCAGTACAACGTTGGGTGCCCATCTTTCGTCCTAACCATGGAGAAGTTGCTAGCACTGTCACCTGGATTCGAGTTCCGGCATTACCTATCACTCGATACCACCCTGCTATTCTGATAGCGTTGGGTAATTTAGTGGGATCAACAGTGCAAATCGATGAACCAACGTTACTTGCCCATCGGGGGCATTATGCTCGCATTGCTATTGATGTAGATCTCAACCAGCCGCTGAAAACAACTGTTGAACTCAACGAAGAGTTGCTCCTCGTGGAGTATAAGGAACTCCCTCAACTCTGCTACTCTTGCGGAAAGGTCGGGCATACGATGGCGAGTTGTCCCCAGCAACACCAAGACGTTGAGGCGAACACACCACTAGCTTCAGGCCAGTCCGGGGGTGGTGAGCCGGTAAGACCCTCTCTGACTGCTCCAACAACGGTTAGAAACACCTATGGTTTGTGGGTTCAGGTCCAAAGGAAACCCAAACCCTCTCCCCAACAGCTACAACAACCGACCAGTATTTCCCCCTCACGTCCATCAACTTTGGGCAAGCGGCATGGATCAATTCAGCAAATGGGGTCACATTTTTTTGTTCTAACAAACAACACCACAGTGGAGGCGATAGAGTCGATAGGCATTAATGTGGAGAAGGACCAACCTCAACATTTCACAGGCCTTGGTACCCGTATGCCTCTAAAGGATATTTTGGGCTCCAGCAAGCCCAATGATCAAGGCTTGATTTTCCAGACTGCTGGACCCAAACCTCAAGGTCGAAAAGGGCCCAAAGGGCAAAAGGATTTTCATAACTGCGTCTTACCCGGAGAAAGCTCTCAAATCAATTCCTCCCCAGAACAGCCTCCGGAGATAACACCCCAAATCCAAATCCAACCTAACAAGGCCGACAAAAATATAGTTATCATCATACCCTCACACACAGACGTGATTTGCAATCCCCAGGTGTTGGTCACCAGTGACGCTACCATTGGGGAGCGACTGCAGCTCATGGAAAGGGTAGAGTCACCAGAGGACCACACCAGTCTAAAGGAACATCCTACCCCTCCGCATATGGACCCCCCCTGACATACAGGGTGAGGATACTATAATGGTCACTTTGTCACCAAGTGAGATTAATGAGGAGCTGGCACTGCAGCCCCGGGTTGTTGAGCTATAGGACGCTCCCATTGGTGGTAGTGAATCTATTTAATTATCATTTATGTCGATTTTACTTTGAAATTGTCAAGGGGCAGGGAGCTCTAAGTTTAGGACTGTCCTGCGTACGTACTTGATGCAGTTTAAGCCGGATATCCTAATTTTACTAGAGCCGAGACTTAGTGGCACTAGAGCACAGGGGTTTATTAGTTCTTTAGATACTCTAACAGGGTGGAAGCTGTAGGTTTCGCAGGTGGGATTTGGCTGCTGTGGAAGGAGGCTTTTGTAGTGTCCATAATCATGGCCTACTGGCAGTTTATCGATACCTCTATTCAATACGCTTTGTATTCGTTCGACTTCACCGCAATTTATGCCAACTTGCAATATTCCTCACACAAGCATCTTTTCCTTGCTCTTCAATGGATCAGTCGATCCATGAGTAAACCTTGGCTAGTAGGTGGGGATTTTAATGTGAAGTTAGAAATTTCTGATAAACGGGGTGGTGCCACCAACTCGACAATCGTGAACAAACACTTTCAGGAATGGGTTCACGAGAGTTGCTTACATGATCTGGGGTATGTAGGGTCCAAATTTAAATGGCATCGAGGCATGGTCCAAGCTCGATTGGATCGAGTTTTTGGATTGACGAAATGGCTACACACTTTTCCTCACACGGTTAACACTCACCTACCTTTCCTTGGCTCAGACCATCGACCCCTATGGATCCAGCTTCATCAGCCAAGACCGACGCGAATTAGATCCCTTACTTTTAGATTTCAAAATGCCTGGCTGACGCATCCGGGATTTGACGAGGTGGTAGTTACTCATTAGTTACCGGCAGAGGAGTCAATGAGTAAAGCGCTCTCATCATCTCACAAGTTGGAACCAATCTGATTTTGGTAATATCTTCCACCGGAAGAAAAGGCTGATCGCTCGTCTTAAAGGAATTCAGAGAGCCCTGATTGCGGATCCTTCGGATTCTTTGCTCGACTTAGAAGATCAACTAAGTGGGGATCTGATGCAGGTGTTGAGTGAAGAAGAAATTTACTGGCATCAGAAAGCCCGGTGTGATTAGATTTTGAAAGGGGACAGAAATACAAAGTATTGCCATACTTTGTCCATTACCAAAAGGCAGTATTTGAGGATCGAAAGTCTCGGGGACTCCCAGGGGATACTCGTCTCGGACTAAGGGCATCTAAGCAGGCTCGCCAGAGCTTACTTTGCCAACCTATACACACAAGAGGTCGAACCTCAACCCCAAGCTCTACTATCCGGAGCTTTACCCTCCCTTCTAGTAGATAGCATCAGCGATTTAGCCATGCCCATCTAGCCCAACGAGATAAAGCATGCGGTCTCTGGTATGAATCCGAATAAAGCCCCTAGGATGGATGGCTTCAATGCCCTCTTCTTTCAAAAGCAATAGAGTAGGGTCAACCTTAAAGTGATTGAATACATCCAGTTCGTGTTCTCATAGGGCCGTTGGAAAAAGGATCTTAACCAAACCCTCCTGGTTCTTATTCCCAAAACCCCTTCCCCGATTGGTTTCCATCAGTTACGTCCAATAAGCCTCTGCAATGTGTTGTACAAAATTCTTGCTAAAGTCATCGTTAACCGACTGAAACAACATATGGGTTTTCTGGTCTAGGAAACCCAAAGTAGTTTTATTCCGGGCCGACACATCACTAATAATATCATCATTGCCCAGGAAGTTATCCACTTGATGAAACGAAAGAAAGGGAGGATGAGCTTTTTAGCAATCAAAGTGGACCTTGAAAAGGCGTATGACCGTCTCCGGTGGGATTTTATCCAAAACACTCTCGAGGATCTTGGGTTTCTGGATCAATTAACCTAGATCATTATGCAGTGTGTCACCACAGTGACTATGTAAGTGGTGTAGTAGAGCACAGCAACCGATCCATTTAGCCCTTCACGAGGGATTCAACAAGGCGTCCCCCTCTCCTCGTAACTCTTCGTCCCGTGCATGGAGCGGTTAAGACATCTCATCTCTAGATCTATGGTACAAGGGAATTGGAGGCCGATCCGATTAAGCCCTACAGGGCCTCATCTATGTCATCTCTTCTTTGCTGACGACCTAGTCTTGTTTGCCGAAGCAACAGACTCCCAAACTCAAGTAATCAGGGAGACTTTGGAGGTTTTCTTCTAAGATTCAGGACAGAAGGTTAACACTGATAAAACGAAGATCTTTTTCTCCAAGAATGTTCCCACGACAATCGCGTGTCGTTTAGCGCAGGACCTGCATCTAAATCGCACCCATAATCTGGGCAAATATCTAGGCGTCCCCCTGCTCCATGAACGCACCACGCGACATACCTATCAGCATATTCTTAATAATGCCCAAAGGAAACTTACAGGCTGGCGTGCCAATCAGTTGTCACTTATAGGACGCGCAACCCTTACTCAGTCGGTGCTTTCGGCTCTTTCGGGTTTCATTATGCAAATTGTGTGACTGCTGCAACATCTTTGCAATGACTTGGAACGTATAATTCGTAATTTCATCTGGAATTCCACTGATGCGCATAAGAAAGTTTCCCTGATCAATTGGCAATTAGTGTGTCAACCCAAAAAGGCGGGGGAGGTGGGTGTGCTGTTTAGGCATTAAGAGCATTCGTTCGTACAATGATGTATTTTTAACCAAGATGGATTAGGCTCTGATTACCTAATCTATCGATCTATAGGTACAGGTTTTACAAGCTAAATACAGGGTAAACCCGTACTCCATCCCTCATACGTTGACCAGGACAGGAGCCTCGAGTTTTTGGCGGAGACTTGCAGCAACTTGGCAGTATGTCCAACAAGGTCTTCAATGGCAACTGGGTGATGGTCGACGCATTTGGTTCTGGCTTGATTCTTGGTTGCCAAATTGGGGTCCCCTTCTTTCAGTAGCAACCTCTCCAGTTCCTGACAGCGATCTGGACGTTGTTATTGCGGACATGAGGACTGAGGACGGCAATTGGACATGGGATAGGTTTCAACACTACCTTCCATCGTCCACTTGTCTAGCAATAGCAGGGATCACCCCCTCGGTTCTTAATATAGCGGATGATACAATTCGCTGGGGTCTTACTGCACATGGCTGATTCACTATGGCAACCGCTTACGACTTAATCGCAGGTCACAACCCGGTTAGGACCCTCAACACTTGGGACGTAATCTAGAAATGGCCAGGACCCCAACGAATCCGAGTGTTCCTTTGGCTTCTGACAAAGCATAAGCTTCTGACAAACAAGCACCAAGTGGAGCGTCATATTGTGACAGATAACAGTTGCCATATCTGTGGCCAGGTCGAATCCATAGTCCATGTCCTCCAGGACTGTTCGTGAGTGCAAGCGTTTTGGAGAACCTTTCCCGCGGTACTTGTGGATCTGGAGTTTTTCCATCAAGACGAGGAAACCTGGGTACATTCCAACCTTAGGAAGTACTCGTCGATGGATCGCAATGACTGGCTTACCATTTTTGACGTTGCTTGCTGGATGTTTTGGACTTGGCGCAATAAAAGTATTTTTGAAGTAGAGTTTGCTTGGCCAGTAAACGGCCCGCATGCAGTTTTGGAGTACGTTAAGTGGATTGACAGGGTGAGAGTAGTGGAAAACTATATATTCCCGCACCAAGGCCTCCCATTAGGCAGCCTAGTGGGGTGCGCTAAACCGCATGTGCTGTTTAGGCATTAAGAGCATTCGTTCGTACAATGATGTATTTTTAACCAAGATGGATTAGGCTCTAATTACCTAATCTATCGATCTATAGGTCCAGGTTTTACAAGCTAAATACAGGGTAAACCTGTACTCCATCCCTCATACGTTGACCAGGACAGGAGCCTCGAGTTTTTGGCGGAGACTTGCAGAAACTTGGCAGGAAACAAGGTCTTCAATGGCAACTGGGTGATGGTCGACGCATTTGGTTCTGGCTTGATTCTTGGTTGCCAAATTGGGGTCCCCTTCTTTCAGTAGCAACCTCTCCAGTTCCTGACAGCGATCTGGACGTTGTTATTGCGGACATGAGGACTGAGGACGGCAATTGGACATGGGATAGGTTTCAACACTACCTTCCATCGTCCACTTGTCTAGCAATAGCAGGGATCACCCCCTCGGTTCTTAATATAGCGGATGATACAATTCGCTGGGGTCTTACTGCACATGGCTGATTCACTATGGCAACCGCTTACGACTTAATCGCAGGTCACAACCCGGTTAGGACCCTCAACACTTGGGACGTAATCTAGAAATGGCCAGGACCCCAACGAATCCGAGTGTTCCTTTGGCTTCTGACAAAGCATAAGCTTCTGACAAACAAGCACCAAGTGGAGCGTCATATTGTGACAGATAACAGTTGCCATATCTGTGGCCAGGTCGAATCCATAGTCCATGTCCTCCAGGACTGTTCGTGAGTGCAAGCGTTTTGGAGAACCTTTCCCGCGGTACTTGTGGATCTGGAGTTTTTCCATTAAGACGAGGAAACCTGGGTACATTCCAACCTTAGGAAGTACTCGTCGATGGGTCGCAATGACTGGCTTACCATTTTTGACGTTGCTTGCTGGATGCTTTGGGCTTGGCGCAATAAAAGTATTTTTGAAGTAGAGTTTGCTTGGCCAATAAACGGCCCGCATGCAGTTTTGGAGTACGTTAAGTGGATTGACAGGGCGAGAGTAGTGGAAAACTATGTATTCCTGCACCAAGGCCTCCCATTAGGCAGCCTAGTGGGGTGCGCTAAACCGCGAGAAACATGATTTAAGCTCAATTCGGATGGTGCGTTTTTCTCCTGTATCGCCACCGGTACTTTTATGTTTCCAGCTTCAAGTTTTTTAGTCTGATAAAAAAGAACTGTGTGTTTAGCGAACAGCTGCCAAGCAATTAACATATCAACATGTCATGACAAGAGGACTGATTACATCAATATAATATAGTGTCCATTTACATGGACAAAATTAAAAAGGTATTTACTAACCCGAAATGTATTATCAACATTATCTGATCATAAAATTAAGTTCAGTATCAGAATTGTAGTTATACATACGCTTGAGTAGTTATATGTAATAAGCATCGGAAATAGCCTCTTTAACCGAAGGCTCAAGGATGATTCAATTAATCAGGTTTCAGTTTTAGTTACAATCACGTTCTAATTAATTATGTATAAAAAGTGAAGGAACATTCTAATTTTAGTTACAGTAACTTTCGAATTAATCAAGTAGGAAAATGAGATTGAAGGAACGCTCTAATTTTATTTACAATAGCTTGCCAATTAATCAGTTATGATAATGAAGCAACTTTTTAATTTCACTTACATCGAAGTTCTAATAAATCAGGTATAGCATGTGAAGTGAAAGAACCTTTAATTTAGAGTACATGAAAGGCTACCTTGCTTCCCTATCAAAGGCGATCAGGTATATTCTGCGGCCCTTTGCTTAATTAGTTATACTCTAGACTAATTAATCAGGAATTTCAATATGCTTCGGACTACGCTACGTAGACTGTATAACATTGCAGAGAACGCCAAAGATATCAGCCAAATGGGTCAATAAATTCCTGATAACCGACTCCAGTTGCAACAACCGAGCGCAAGAATAGCCATAAACAGTATCCATCTTAAGGACGCAACGCATTTGCAAACCCTTATTGTTTCTAAGCTAGCCAAGACCATTGAGATATGATTTGAAATATGATGCAAAATTATCTGTAACTTGAACGTGGACGAATAAAATATTTTGTGTGAAGGAATTGAGCCAAGCCAACTATGGAAAGTGAAGCCAATTTTAGTAAATGTTTGGTGAATTGAACTCCAACAAAAATTGTAATATCCAATCAAAGAACGAATATAACCGTCAAATTGCTTTCAGAGAAGCCAACTTAATGTGAAACATAAGATAGCTTCAGGTGTAGAATAGTATTCTAAACTGATGTACTTGGCATTCAAAAGCTCTCCAATTGCGACTGTTCTGAATTTTTCTTCTCGATGTATGAACTCTTCCCATAGTTATTATAGTCACGAACAAATGATGCATTCAAAGTCAAGTTTTTTACAGCACAATAAACTTCACGTTTCATATCCTAGGAGTTGTTTGTTTCTTTTTTTTTTCATTTTTTGTTGTCGTTTTTGTAAAAAGAAAAGCAGGTAAGTAAAACGTGTTTAGTTTACTCTGTTGTGATTTTTTATTTCTGAAAAAAAAACACAACAGTTTTACAGAAACCAGAAAATATCGTTTCTCTGAATTTTGACAACAAGTTTTCTTCAACAGAAAAACAACATATCTTT
>JANKYE010000007.1:9804132-9826298 GCA_032467995.1 Erythroxylum dillonii | reverse complement strand
AAGGGATTAACGAAAAAGATTACACAATTCAACCCCCCCTTCTTGTGTATCTGATTATCATTGTACTAACGTGTGATTCACTTCAACCACCACCCACCACACCAAGTTCGAGCTTTAGCAAATCAAACACGAAGATAAAAGAGCAGTGGGCTTTAGAATGTACCTTAGGAATCAACGTGCATGGAGGAGCAGCAACGGTGACGTTGAGAGGAGATTTAAAGGCATCTGTTTATGTTGAGAGAGTGCAGAGAGTAGTCTGATGAGTGGGAGGCGCTATATTGATGAAGAAACCTTTGAACCCAACGTTAATTAGTTAAACAACCGAGTTTTAATTTCTTTACCAACTCTTCCACGACGTTTTGTGCAGAAAAACGACGTAATATTTATTTGGCCATGTTTTAATAGTAAAACATCTTAATTAGTTCTTTAAATCCGTGTCGTTTTAATACAACGTCACCGAAACCTTCACATTTTCCTAACGTTTCAAAAACGTCATGATAAGCAAACGTCGCAGATTGTATACTTTTTTTGTAGTGTTTAAGCTCGTAAATGGAACAAATAAGTTTACAAACATAATGTAAAAAGAGAGGACAGAGAAAACCTCATGATTATTCTATATAAATGTCTTCATCAGAGAGCCATGGAAGAATGAATTTGAAATATTATGTTTTCTGACTTGTCAATTTTGAGAAATGACCAAGTATAGAATGAGTTGAATGGTAGTACGTTTAACCACAAGATTGAAAGTTATTGTGAAGTCTAACCCAAGTTGTTGATGAAAAACTTTCAGGACTAATTTGGTTTGATGACATTCAAGAGTTCCATCTTTGTGCTTTTTAATCCGATACACTCATTTTCAACTGACAACATTTTGAGATGATGATCGAGGAATAAGAATCATTTTTTTATTATTGGGCATGGCGTTATATTCCTCTTCTAGAGCTTTCCTCTACTCAATTGATTTTATGGCCTATGTATATAATGTAAGTTCCACATTAAAGGTTGTAAGGAAAGTTCTTTTTTTAAAAGAGCATGTTTGAGATGGGTTACCATAGGGTATAATCAATCGGGGGGTTGGTGTTACCAGTTTAAGCCGAATATACAGGTGAGGTGGGAGGAGGCTGATCGAGATGTGTTTTAATATTAAGTTATGGAGATATACATAGAGCAAATGAAGGTGTGGTGGAAGGTAAGTTGGATGGAGTTGACATGTTTATAGGTAGTGGTGTTTGGGTTGAATTAAGATGAGGAGAAAAAGTGGACAATAAGAAGATGGTTATAGTAGTGGATTTTGGAGTACTAGAAACAACATCTTCGCTTGATTTAAAGGGGAACTTCTATTCATAAAATAATAAAATGTGAGATAAAAAAAATTATTGGAAGATAAATAAAAGTAGATAAATCCCTTATAAAACACATTTGTTAGACTGAAACTCTAATTTATTAGAAGTATAAGGACGTAATCAAAGATAACATAAACACCAAAAAACATGCATATTATTGTAATCACAATCTCTTCCAAACAAGTTAGTAAACGGTTTTTAATTTGATGACTTATTATAAGACTAAAAAGTCAATTAATAATATACATAACAATATCAAAAGCATGGGTTCAAAATTTATTAGGAACATTCAAGTGTTTAAGTAATAATGGATTGGTCTCAATGATATGCATACATTTTCTCTCAACACATCCATTTTATTTTTAAATGTACATGGACAAGAAATTCTTTGGCTAACTTTATTTTCAATAAGGTAGTTTTTGAGAGGCTAGAATTCCCCTCTCTAATCAGCTTGGAATGGTTTAATTGGATATCTAAAATATTTTTTTAGCAAGATGACATAATTGAATAAAGATAGAAAATACTTGGCATTTAAATTGGTGTAAGGCTATCATCAATGTACCTGGCAAGATCTTAGCTATTATCTAGGGTTAACAATTATGTTTATCATAATAACAATTTGGTTGAATTTAGTTTGAAAGATAGTTGATGAGCAATATTCAATAGGATTATACGTGTGACTATCATGGAGGAAGTGGCTTGGGTACTTTGTAACGTGTTTTCAGTTCTCATGTTATTAAAAAATAAAAAAGAGCTAATGGTTGTTAGGCCTTGAGAATCTTTGAAATCATGAAAACTTTATATATGAGAAAAATATCAACTTGCTATAACTTACATTAATATGTAGTATATAAAGTATATGTAGAATACAAGATAGGCATGAACTAACAAATATAAACAATCCTATATGATCACATTTGATCATTTCAAATCTATAAGTTTAGCAACACATAATAAACTTGGCCTTTATAGACTATCCTTATAACAACTTACATCTAAATTGTTCAATTTTATTTAATTTCTTTTGGTATCTCAATTAAAAAGAATCAAAGTCTATTAATTTCCTTGATTGAGATGGTTATTTAATTTAAGTTTCTAAAATGATTATGTTTTGCTATTATACCTATGTAAGGTTTTGACTTTAAAATGAATGTGAGTTGAGTTTTTATGATTCTTATCTGTTTAAATTTCTTAATTGTATAGATTAAAATTATAAGGTTAAGTTTTCAAATGATTTTTTTTAACGAAATGAACATGTCTTTATTTCTATGTTAGAGTCACTCAGAAGAATATGATAATATTTAATTTTCATAAAATAGTTAAATTTGTTTTATGTCATATGAATTCAGTACTCTTAACTCATAATTTGTAAGTTAATTATGAGTAAGAATATAACACGACCCAATTCAGCTTAAATAGCACTCTCATATTTTGAGTGATTATGAAATGCATTCAAATGTTTAGCTAAATCCATAAAGTGTAGGGATGGCAGATTAGCCTAAAGTCAACAGGCTAGGCCCAAGTTAACCTAGCTTTAGGATGGATCCCAGGCCTTTTTTTAAGTTGGGCTTTGGGCCAACATCGGGCCTAACTTCAAAGCTCGAGCCTAATCTGAGGCCTAACTGGTCGAAATGATGCCACTTTATATTTGTGTAAAACGATATTATTTTATACTGAGGAAGTAGAACTTTTATTTTTATATGACGTAAAACGACATTGTTTTACTTTAGGAGCTTCTGTTTACACGTAAGTAAAAGGATGTCATTTTACACCTAAATAAAATGATGTTGTTTTACTCTAGTGGCTTCTGTTTTGTACCTAAGTAAAATGAATTTGTTTTACTATAAGTTTAAACCATCCCAATCCCCACTCTCTCCTACCCAGTATGATAATCGCTCACCCCACTCCCTTCTTAAGCTTTCGTGTTCTGCATGTCCTTCCCATTACACTACTTCATCTATAATTAGTTGACTTTTCTCGACAATCTCTATCTCTACTTGTCTTCTTGTTGCTCCTTTATGGCTAGTGGCTTTATCCTATTCTCGATAACTGGTGAGGCTTTTTTTAGTTTAAGTATATTTATGATTCCGTTTTCTAGTTTTGTATCTATTTGATAGTTGTTGGACTTTGGGTGGTTGTAATTTGATACAAATGCTACATTTTGATTATTTTCTTGGGAAGGAAATGAACGAATTATGCTTCTTTCATTTGTAATTTGGCAATCTATAAAGATTGAGTTTTCTACTTCTTATAGTGTTACTATCCTCTACTTAAAACCATCTTGTAACGATTAAGTGAATCTAAGTTTATTGTTGGGCATAAAATCACTATAACCCTTTTCCCTATTTTGTGTTTTATCCTTTTCTCTTCCATTATCAAACTAAAGATGATTTTTTTCATTATGGTATCGTTTCTAATCAAAGTGGTGCCTTAATTCTACACAATTTTTTAGATGTTAATTAGGTTAGTAATTAAGATGAAGGTTTATTTATAAATGAACTTAGTTTTTTGGATGTTAAAATGAATCCATGCTGGCCTTTTCCCACTATCAAACTTAATTCAACAAAGTTAACATAATTGGATCAAATTAATATAGATTGCAACTGATTTAACTATTAGCAAGCAAAGAAATTTTCAACACATCATAAAAGATAAAAGTTCAAAAGATAAAGTTTGCAAATCTCAAATAAAGAAAGAAATCTGTAATCTCATAGACCTGTTGGGGATTTATATATAAACATTATTGGTGTGAAGTTGATGATGTTGAGATTTGAGCAACCATTGGAAAAAAGTTGTTAGCTTTGATGTGTCAATTCTAGATAGTATAATTAATACTTATAAATTAAAATGATTAGGTAACTCCCTTAATAACATCTTAATATAGTCTATATAGATGATATTACCATCATCATTAAAGTATATGTATACATGTAAATGTCCATAAATAACTTATATAGTTGTATATGATGATTGTATCAGATGGATTAGTATATCCCTTTAGCAAAGAGTTCTAATTTAGTACTAGAGAGTATATAAACAAATACGTCTAATCGGGCACGAAGTGAAGATAGAAGTCTAGGTCTATTAAAAACTGATGTTTGGAATCACTTCAACAAAACTAGATCAATGGATGGAGTAAAGAAGGCCAAATGTAATTATTGTCATAAGATGTTGGCTTGGAGTTCAAAAGATAGAAGCTCTCTTCTAAAGAGACATGTGGATTTCTGTAACAAAAAGAAGTTCTTATCAAGAGGTCAAACATTTTTAACCCTTAACCTAATGAGAGTGAAGAATGAAATGATTGCTACAGCTTATGACAACAACATATCAAGGTTTTTGATAGCTAATATGGTTATTGATGATGAACATCTACTCTCTATAGTTGATAGCAAAAGATTTAGGATATTGCTAACCTCACTACAATTGACCTTCAAGATCCTAACTTCGAATACTTTAAATAAAGACATTATGAAGATATAAGGGAATCAAAAGAAAGAAATTTTAAAAATATTTTGAGTATTAAAGGACAAGTTACTATTACAATAGACATATGGATAACCAATAACAAAAAGAAGGGTTATATGACGATGATCACACATTATATAGATAACGATTGGACTCTATGTAGTAGACTACTAAGGTAAATTATATTCTTTAATATTGTTTCATTTAATTTTTTAATTATGTTATGATTAATATTTGTTCATATTTGTAAATGATAAGCTTATTTATGTGACAACACCATATACATGTAAAAATTTGACAACTATATTGGTTGAGTGTTTATAGATTGAAATATCGACACCAAGTTATCTATTATAACGATCGATAATTATAACATAAATGATACGATTATTAAAAAGGTGAAGAATAAGTTACAGATTGGGAGGTTGTTGGTTAGTGGGAGGTTGTTCCATATGCGCTGTTTTGTTCATATTCTGAATTTAATTGTGAAGTAAGGATTGGGGATGATAAAGGAAGCGATATATTTGATTTGGGATATTATAGTACATTAAAGTGCAACATCTAAAAGAGTTGAAAATGTTGAAGATACTACATGACTACTATTCATTTTGAAGATAAAGAAGTTCCTAATGGATTGTCTTACTAAATGGAACTCAACCATAAAAATGTTAAAGTCAATAATCCTATATGTTGAGGCATTTACCAAGTTTAGACAAAGAGATTCTTAGTATAATTTTCTACCTATAGAAGAGCAATAGGAGTTGGCTAAAAAACTTTATGCAAAATTGGAAATGTTTTGTGCTATTACTAAATTGTTCTTGAGAATAAAATATCCAACTTCACATAATTGCTTTACTAATATATGTAAGATCGATAAATCTTTATTTAATTAGATGTTTGATTCTAATAAGGTGATTTGGGTTATGGCAAAGTAGATGACGAAGAAACTCAATTCTTATTGGTATAGTGGCAGTCATATCTATGTTGGCTTCGAGATACAAGATGGAGGGTTTAATTTTATATATAATATGTTGAATGGTCATTAGGTTTAAGAGCATATTGATGTCATTAAACAATTCTTGTATGGTTTATTTAATAATAATAAACTTAGATTGGATAAAATTATAAATAGCAGTAGTTTAGGATGTTCAGCTCTAGCTTCAGTTCAAGTTTGGGTTCATCTTTTAAGAACAGTTTGATACACTTATTTACATAAATAATTAGTGAAATAGAAAAGGGTTATGACTTCCTACAGTATAGTGGAGTTGCATAAATATTTAAAAGAAGATTGTGCGACTGAAGTTAAAGGTGTGGAATTCGATGTATTGCAATAATGGAAGAATCGTAGACATAATTTTCTAATCATGTAAGTAATTTCACAAAACCTATTAGTAATTCCTTCAGAGTCTGCTTTTAGTACTGACGATTAGGTTATTAGTCCTCATCATGCTTGACTTCATCCTAGATTGTGGAAGCCCTTATGTGGCTCCAAAGTTGGTTAGAAGATGAAGATATTGAGGATGAATTCTTTTCTTTATGATTTTTCAATTTTGTCTATCTTATATTTGTTAGAGAAGTGCTCTAAAGGCAATCGCCTATAGTACTTATTGTACAAAGCTTTATGATTAATAAAAAAGGCATTTTAGTTAATTTAATGTTCATGTTCTATATGAATTGATTTAATTTAATGTTCATGTTCTTTATGAATTGATAGTGATCTTAAATCAAATTATTGAAGTCTTTGATACATTACATAGCATGAAGGAAATCATGATGAGATCATGATAATGAGATTCCTATCATGTGTAATTAGATTAGTATCTAAATTATCTCTAGTCATAGGATTAATGAGACAGGACATTATTAATTAGGATGGACTAACACATGTCATACTCCTTGATTAGTTCAAGCAATGGATCTCATAAGCTGTAAGCATGAGTTGTTTAAAGTAATACTTGCTAAGAGTAATAACTATATTGGATGATCTAGACAATCATATGGATAATCTATTCTAGTATCACTAATAGTCTCATAATAGCAATAGTGCAAATATCCTTAAACTTGAGGTGTTCAAGGATATCTTGGATATTGATCCTGTACTTTGACTCCATTCCTCGTTGCCTCTCAAAGGTTGCTCATAAGGTGGTGATTGGGTACAACTTGATGTATTTGAAGGTAATTGAGTAGCCAATAACGGATTCATTACTCCTGATAGGAGGAGAAGATACCCATAGCCTCTTGTTAGGGTTATTACTTGGGAATCTCTGGCTAGAGTGGATATGTCATTAAGATAATCTTCAGCAAAATATCCAAATGAGTAATGAGCCTTGGGGACAAGAACTAACATCACATGGGCTAGATGTGACGTAGTCAGTCTAGTGGGGGTTGACACTTTAACCATACTCTGAACCAAGTAGGGTATCGAATGGTAAAATGATGAATTACACGAGAACATTGTTTATAGAAGGGTTTGTAGTCAAACCACCGGCTTTCTGGTCAATTGGGGGTCATGATGTGTTATTGTAAACCGATCATGACTTGATTGAATTAAGTATTAATTCAAGTGGCCAACATAACCGAGAACCTAATGAGTCACATGCTTTGGAGATGCGAAGAATGAGTAAAATGGTTTTAGATGGGGATCCAAGATGTATGAGATGCATAACTAAGTTACAAAAGTGTGGTAGTTTAGGGTCATTTGATTGTAAATCTTATAACATATGTGAATCTTGCTTATTAGGTAAGATAGTAAAATTACCCTTTAATAAACAAAATGACAAAATTACCTTTTAATAAGCAAGAAGACAAAATTACCCTTTAAAGAATGGGTGAATGTTTTCATGCTAAATTAAGTGGGATTAAAAGCCACTTAATTCCCACTAACTCTCTATTAATGTTGTGGTTAGAGGAAGGCCAAAGGGTGTCAAAAACACTCCATTTTCGTGTAAAAGTTATAAGAAAACAAAGTGTCTTTTAGTGAATTGTTCACCATCTTCTAAAATACTCTTTCAAAGAACATACCACAAAGCTAGAAGCTAGCAATTTGTGTGTGTTCTAGCCTTTCTTCCTAAGAGATTTCAGGCTTCGCTCTTCTTATGGATATCATTAGAGATGTCCTTCTTTGATTGTTGTAGTTTACAGAAACCCGAAGAGGTGAAGACAACGAAGAATGAAAGAGATTGTAAGGTACACATCTTAAATTCTGGTTTTGTTTTACTACATCTAATGAAAGATGTTTGATTATGTACATATTCTAATAGTTGATATATGTGATGCATAATCAAAATCTAACAGTACTATCAAAGACGTCTTGTGCCTATTAGATGAATTTTCTATTAAATGTGCAATAAGATTACATAACTGTGACAATTATGGGTCTGTTCTTAGAAAATTATAAATTAAATTATAAAAATTTGTTTTCACAATTTTATTTCACTGATTTTCTCATGACATGTTAATAGATGGTTTAAGTGATTGAAAATTTATTTCAATGTGATTGAAATATTTATTGTCGTATTTCTAACAATATGCTAGAAAACTATTTTCTACTGAACATATGTTGTTGGTTGGCTAAACTGATGCGTTTAACATGTTTTCATTGTAAATTTTATGTAAACATATTTAGAATGTGTTTAATCCTCTGGAAATTTTCCATAATTAATTCCTCAAATAGTAAACAAATCTGGTTGGTTTTGTTGAAATTGATGGATCTGTTTTGTTTGATAATTTTGTGTGTGTATGTTTTAGTATTAGAACTTTTAAAATATTTTTGTGTGATAAAGATATGTTATTTTGATGAATGAAGCATGCCAAAATGATTTTTCTTGAATTAAGATTTCTGGAAAAAATTTTAGATGTCAAATTTGTCTTTTTAGCATCTCAATGGTGTTTTGGTTATCTTGATAATTTTTGGGTGATTCTAAAATTATTTTGGTGAACTTGAAACAACATGGAGATGCATGGAATGATGATTTAATGTTCTAGAAATTTTGGAAATTAATTTTTAATTAATTTAAGTAGAGGATTATTTTCTAATAAGACTAGCAATTGGCATACGACAAAATTAAAATGTTTAATTTTAACATCAAATAATCGATTTTAAGGTGAATTAATTTGTGAAGTTAAGAGTTTAATTTTTTATTAATTTTAAATTGTAAATTGAAATGACACACAAGATTAAATTTAACCAAAATAACACTTAGAAAGAAATTCAATTCAAGAGTTGAATTAACTTCCAAAATGTAGGATCCATAACTTATCACAACCAAATTTGATGAGTTTAATATTATGCATTAGAGGATGCATGTTAGTAGTATGTGTGGGCTTACATGGTGGATTGTTATGGACTTAAGCCCAATATGATTGGAGTGTCCATATCATGTCATATAGTTATAGACCTATATGTATATGTGGTATATACAAGACCTTCCTAGTTAGATGAGACCTAAGTAGAAATCCCTCACTTAAAATATTAAAACTAACGTCTTCCATTAATATGGTGAGAACCAGCTTAGAATATTAAAACTAACGCCTTCCATTAATATGGAGAGAACCAAAGTTCTTTTAGAGTTAGGGTTATTGGGGAAACCCAAGCCTGCTCTACACAAATATGTTTGATCTGCGTAAATATGATTTTCGGATTAATAGGTGCCAATTTTAACTAGAAGCATTGATTTGTTAGGCAAACCCAAGGTCAACATAGACAGAGGTAAACTTTGGTATTATACATGCATCAAAAGTTTGTAGCCCTATGTGTATGCACACATCAATAGTTGATAGCACTAGATTCGATAGTAGTATTATAAATGCAATTGGTATATCTGATGCCTACCAATTGACCTAAGGTGACTTATTGGGCAAACCTAAGATCATTCTTAAAGATATTGGATATCGACCCATTAAGAGAACTTTTATACAAGTTCTCTCAAATTCATATTAAGGGTTATGGATTCGCGAGAAAATAGTGGAGGCCATACTGCATGTTATTAAAGTCCTAATTGACATGCATTTACATACAATCTAACTCCATTTCTCTCTTTGACATTAGGTTAAATAGACACCATGACTACTAGTGTGAATCTACGCTCATTTATGGATGTCAATAAGTTGACTAGACCTAACTTGCTAGATTAGCTTAGGAACTTGAGAATAGTTCTCCAGTCGGAAAAGCTAGGCTACATCTTAAAAGAACCACTTCTTGATCCCCTTGCTTCTGATGCTTCTGATAGTGATTAGAAGGCATACAGAAAACATCTAGATGATAGTGAGATGGCTACCTACATAATGCTGGACACTATGTCATTAGAATTGCAAAAGTAGCATGAAGCTGTGGATGCTTATGCCATAGTCTATTGTTTGAGGGAATTGTTTGATGAGCAAGTTAGGTTTGAAAGGTTCGAGACCTCAAGGTTGCTCTTCTGCTCCAAGATTGCTGAGGGGACATCTCTAATGCAATATGCAGTGAAGATGAATGATTATATTGAGAGGATGGCCTCCTTAGGTTTCTTGATGGATCGTGAATTAAGTATAGACTTAAATAGTTATTCACAATTTGTGCTTACCTATAGGATGAACCAGATATCCGCCACGAGTCCTGAAATTATCAACTTGCTCAAAATAGTTGAGCCATTTGTCAGGAAGGACAGTAAGGTTATGATGTTGGTAGCTCTTCTGGTTTGAAAAGGAAGAATCAAAAGAAGAAGAAGTCCACAAGGCCTGTGGTCAAGAAGAAAGCTAAGGAGACTACCCCTAAAGAAATATGCTTCCATTGTGGCAAGGATGGCTATTGGAAGAGGAAATGTAAGGCTTATTTGGAGTCATTAAAGCAGAAAAAGGCATCAGATACCTCATCTACTTCAGGTATGTTTGTTATTGATATTAATACCACTTCTAATAATAACATATGGATACTGGTTGTGACTTACACATATGTACTGATATGCAGGACCTTAGGAACTGTAAACAACTCAACAAGGGAGAGTCAGACCTTTACGTGGGCAATGGAGCAAGAGTTGCTTCATTAGCCGTAGGAACTTATGTATTGACACTCTCTAGTGGGCTTGTAATAGAATTGAATGATTTTTTTTCATATACCTGTATTGACTAAGAATATTATTTTAGTTTCTAGTCTTAATAAAGCTTATTTCCATTTAAATTTTAGTAACAATGGTTTTTCTATTAACTTAAATGGAATGCTTTATACTATGGGTACATTTTGCAATGGAATATATATATTAGATATGTCCAATGTAGTTTTAAATATTAACGACAATAAAAGACAAAAACGAGATAATGTGAAATCATCGTATTTATAGCATTGTTGCCTTGGCCATATAAGTCAGAGACGCATGACTAAACTACACAAGTGTGGTAGTTTAGGGTTATTTGATTATGAATCATATGACACATGTGAATTTTGCTTATCAGATAAGATGACAAAGTTATCCTTTAAGGGAAAGGGTGAACGAACTACTGGGCCATTAGACTTAATACATTTTAATGTATGTGGTTTGATGTACATACATGCCAAAGGTGGTTTCATATATTTCATTACCTTTATCGATGATCATTCATGATATGGATATGTATATCTTATGAGATACAAATTTGAGGCCTTTGAAAAGTTCAAAGAATTCATAAATGAAGTAGAGAAACAGCTAGGTAGAAGTATTAAAACACTTCGATCAAATAAGGTGGTGAATACTTAAGCTTAAAGTTTCTAAATTATCTCAAAGATAACGGGATTGTATCCCATTGGACTCCACCTTACACATTGCAACACAATGGTGTGGCAGAAAGGAGAAACCGAACGTTGTTAGACATTGTGAGGTCAATGAAGGACTTAACAAATTTGCCAAAATCCTTTTAGGAATACACACTCGAGACTGTTGTTTATGTGTTAAACAAAGTCCCTTAAAAGTCAGTTAATGTTACTCCATATAAGATGTGGACTAATAAGAAACCTTATCTTTCTCATATGAAAGTTTGGAGTTGTTTGGCTTATGTGAAGTGGATTCAGTCATATAAGCTAGAAGCTAAATATGACAAGTGTCTATTTGTAGGATATCCTAAAGAAACAATAGGATATCAGTTCTATAATGTTTTGAAACAAAAGGTATTTGCTTCAAAGCATGCTATCTTTTAGAGAAAGAGTTCCTTCTAAAAGAAGACAGTGGAAGCACAATTGAACTTGTGGAAGTTCAAGATGCTCAAACAGACGCAGATCAACTGCCTAAACTCGAGACTATTGTTCATAATGATGAAACAATAGTTTAACCTTCTGATACACAAGAAGTTCATAGGTCAAGTAGGATACGTCATAATGACGTGTTGCTCATAGAAAATGATGAGCCTACTACCTATAAAGAAGTTCTGAAGAGTTCAGAATCTAAAAAATGGCTTTAAGTCATGAAATCTGAAATAGATTCCATGTATGAAAATTGTAGCACCCCCTTATCGCAGGGCACACACCGGAATGCCCGGAGGTCATTCTGGTACATATCCTACGATAAGGACGAGCTACGATCGATCACTACTTTCACTTCATACAGCATGGTATCATAGTTCACTTATAAAGCATCATAAGAAAATCATAATATTTTAAAACCAACTTTTTCCTCATTTCATTTCACAAAACCGAAAGCCTATATTGTGCCTTTCACCATTTTCTATACGTACATCATCAAAAACCTAATACAATATTATTACATAAATGAGGAAAATATATACAATCTAACTAATCTATCCAAAAATCTTAGCTAACCGACCTTTGAGCCATAACGAAATCTAAAAAGGGCCTTTTAGTCCTATCTAAAGCACTGGGTCTCCTGTCTCTTACCTGAAAAGCCACATAACAATTTTTGATGAGTTTTACGAACTTAATAAGTGAACCATCATTGATGATTTCACCGGATCACATACACACATCATATATCACACAATTAGTCATTCTAAACATACATTTATTATTCGGATACTCATATAATAGGGCATATCATATAGTCATTCAATACAGCTTTATAAAACATTGATGAAATTCAATCTTATACGAATGTTAAATGCGTGAGACTCACATTCGTTCTTATTGTTGTGATCGAGTGCCTATCACAAGCTTATACAAATACTCGCCCATAGGGCTCAGTCATAACAGAATCACGGAGCATAGTTTTACGTGCAGAATCAGAAATCACAGAGCAAGGTTTTACGTGGAAGCGCTTCAAATTGGCTACTCAAGGCACAACGCCTTTATCTGAATACGCATTTTATGAAATGCATCAAATACATATATGTCATATATTGCAATCACATATGATGCTCAAACAAAGCTCATAATCATCGAACCTAAGTTCAACATTCAACTTTCGTTGAGAATCAAATGTCATTCAGAAATTTATATCAAATCAAAACACTTCCCATACATGCCTAACTATTAAACTCCTCGAACTTCAAGTCCAGAATTCAAAAACAATTCAATAATATGGAAGTTTAACAAATCAAATCAATTCAAAACAAATCAATCCTAGGAAATCATCTAGGTTGACTCACAGTACACTCTAATATGCTATTGCCTGGATGGACTGGCAATGTCTGGAAGTTGACGTTCTAGTTGCTCCTCTATATCAAAAAACATACATAAATATCACAATTTGCACAATCATAAGTGTTTAATAATGCACATGAATGAAATGAAATATGTACAATGCATGTTCATAACAATCTCAGGTATCTTACCATCAATTCTCATTCTCATATCCAAAACTCATCTAAGTATAATTTATACTTAGGTTTATGCCTCACTAAAATCATTAAAATCTCTATTCTTTTCTTATTGAATCAATTTAGATTTTTCCAAGACACCCTATTCGGGTCTGTTGTTCACGTTCAATCAGAAGGTAAAAATGAGGTAATTTGGTCATACTCTCTTCTAGACAAGTGTTCCTCTATGTATTATGATCCCTTGACACCAAAATTACTCAATTTGGTTCAGTAATTGAGAAGATATACCTCAAACATTTTCGGAATGTTTTTATTCAGAAACAGTTTGCTATGTACAACTTCCATCCAGAAATTGAACATCTTAGAGATTGAATCATAATCCGACTTCTTGAGACAATTTGTAGGCCTATACCTTAAGTTTACTCCAAATTAAAAATCACCTCATTGGAATCCCACAGATCAAGATATCATCAAAATACTAAGAGGTGCTTAGGAAGATATCCAGTTCATGTTCTTCTAACTAATACCCTTACTTTGATTAGATTAATCTCTTTTGAGTCAAAACCAAAAGCTATAATTTCTATGGAGAGATAGAGAAATGTGTTATAAATCTAATGCTTCAAAAATCAGGTTATTTGGGAGGTCGAACGACAGGGTTAAAGCTGAAAGAATCAAACAAGGTTTTATCCATATAAGACGAAGCAGATAGCAGATGAATGCTAAAAAACAGACGAAGCAAAAAGCAAACGATAGCAAGAAGCAGATGAAACAGAAAGCAGACGAAGCAGAAAGCAGATGATAGTAAGAAGTAGATGAATCAGAGTCAACTTAAGACGAAGCATAGTCAACTTAAGACAATGCAACTCTTAAGACGATATGATGTCATCACAGACAATATGACGTCATCACAGATAATGTGAAGTCATCACAGACGATACGTCTTTACAAACGATACAGATGGTCAACTTAAGATGAAGTAGAAATCAACCTAAGATGATACAGATGGTCAACTTAAGACAAAGCAGAAGTCAACCTAAGACGATACAGATGATCAACATAAGGCGAAGCAGAAGTCAACCTGAGATGATATAGATGGTCAACTTAAGACGAAGCAGAAGTCAACTTAAGATGATACAGATGGTCAACATAAGATGAAGCAGAAGTCAACCTAAGATGATACAGACGGTCAACTTAAGACGAAGCAAAAATCAACCTAAGACGATACTTCTTCACAGATGGTGCCATCTATACTCCTCAACTCAAAATCCTTTTTCTTGAACAACTCTAAGTTTTCATCAACTCACGTATAAACACCTATATTTTCATACATATATGCTTAACAAAGGAACAGAGCATGTTTCACCTTTCCAAACTTTAATCTTCTACATTAACCCTATAGACCATTTCAATGCTACTTTAACTCCAAGAACCATTTCCACACATATAATCACTAACAATCCATCAAAACCGAAATAACACCATATCCACAATTTTCATCCCCTTAACACAGTGTTCAAGAATATAAATATACGTAAATGCCATGATCATGCACTGACAATAAATTCATCAATTTTATTTCCACTAACTAATAATATTTCCAATATAGATAAATTCAAAATTCACTAAATTTCCAAAAATTTCAATTCAATTCAATTATACCCGGAATCATTCATGAATGCATGTACAATTATTTTCATGTGCAACAATTTCACTATTCACGTGTATGTGTATGACATATTATGCATGAGCATGGAAATGCCTTTTTAAACTCTCATTGATCACTCATATTTACTATTCTAAACTTTCCGCAGGTGATGGGATGTTACAAAAACCAAGTATGGACTTTGGTTGACCCACCCTAAGGGATAAAACCCATAGGGTGCAATTGGGTTTTCATGAAGAAAACTGACATAGAGGGTGATGTAGTTACCTATAAAGCTAGGTTTGTAGATAAAGGTTATTTTCAAATATAAGGAGTTGACTATGACGAAACATTTAGCTCGTTAGCCATGCTTAAATCCATTAGGATATTCCTAGCCATTGTTGCTCATTATGATAATGAGATATGACAAATAAATGTGAAAATAGATTTCTTTAATGGCAACCTAACTGAGGATGTGTATATGACAGAACCTGATGGTTTCATATCCAAAGATGGTGAAAAGGTATGCAAGCTTCAAAAATCCATATATGGATTGGAGCAAGCATCCAGGAGTTAAAATATATGATTTGATGAGATAATCAAAGAGCTTGGCTTCTCAAAAAATTTGAATGAATGGGAGTTCAATTGTATTCCTTGTGTTGTATGTAGATGACTTACTACTAATAGGAAACGGTGTCCCAACTTTACAATCAGTCAAGATTTAGTTGTCCAAGAATTTCTCCATGAAAGACCTTGGAGAAGTAACTTATATTTTGGGGATGAGAATCTATAGAGATAGATCTAAGAATTTGCTTAGTACTTCTCAATCTACATGCATAAATAAGATGTTAAAGAAGTTTAGCATAGAGCAGTCTAAGAGAGGTTATCTTCCCATGATGCATGGGATTACACTCTTGAAATTTATGTGTCTAAAGACACAAGATGAGAGGACTCACATTAATTTGATCCCTTATACTTCGACTATAGGATCAATCATGTATGCTATATTATGTACGAGAACTAATGTATCATAGGCTCTAATTGTTACAAGCAGATACTAGTTGGATCCTGGTGAGGGTCATTAGGTGACTGTTAAGAATATCTTTAAGTACTTGAGAAGAACTAAAGATTTATTCTTGGTATATGTAGAAGGAGATCTTGTTGTGAGCGGTTATACAGATGCTAGTTTCCAATCTAACAAGGATGGCTCCAAAACTGGGATATATTTTTGCACTGAATGGTGGAGCAGTCAGTTGAAAGAGTTCCAAACAAGAGAGAACTGCAGATTCAACAACCAAAGTAGAGTACATTGCTACTTCAGAAGCAGTAACATAAGCAATTTGGATCAAGAAGTTCATAGAACTTGGAGTGGTTCCTAGCATTGTTGACCCAGTACAGTTGTATTGTGACAACGATGGTGCCATAGCGTAAGCAAAAGAACCAAGGTCTAATCAGAAATCCAACATGTACTCAGGCGATACCATTTGATTAGACAAATAATTAGTATAGGCAATGTCAAGATAGAAAGAGTGCCCACTAATCAAAATATTGTTAACCCTTTGATTAAGCTAAAACCTGAAAAGAGATATGATTCTCATGTACTTGCCTATGATATTAAAAACAAAGGATATTGGCTTTAATGCAAGTGGGAGTTTGTTAGAGAAATGCTCTAAAGGCAATCGCCTTTAGCACCTATTGTACAAATCGTTATGATTAATAAAAAGGCATTTTCGTTAATTTGATGTTCATGTTCTTTATGAATTGATAGTGATCTTAAATCGAATTAATGAAGTCCTTGATACATTACATAACATGAAGGAAATCATGATGAGATCATGATAATGAGATTCCTATCATTTGTAATTATGTTAGTGTATAAATTATCCCTAGTCATAAGATTAATGTGACAGGACATTATTAATTTGGACAAACTAGCATATGTTATACTCCTTGATTAGATCAAGCAGTAGATCTCATAAGCTATAAACATGAGTTATTTAGAGTTAACATATGGATGCTTGCTCAGAGTAGTAAGTACATTGGATAACCTGCCATGAGACAATCATATAGATAATCTATTCTAGTGTCAATGATTGTCTCATCATAGCAATGGTGCAAATATCCTTATACGTAAGGTATTTAAGAATATCTTGGAAACTGGTCCTGTAATTTGACTCCATTCCTCATTTCCTCTTAGAGGTTGCTCATAGGATGGTGATTAGGTATACCTTGAGGTATTCAAAGGTAATTGAGTAGCCAATAAAAGATTCACCACTCTTGATAGGAGGAGATGATACTCATGGCCTCTTATCGAGGTTATTACTCAGGAATATCTAGCCATAGTGTAAATGTCATGAAAATAGTCTTCAGTAACATATCCAATTGAGTAATGACCCTTGGGGACAAAAAATCGCATCACTTGGGCTAGATGTGATGTAGTCAATCTAGTAGGAATTGACACTTTAACCATACTCTAAACCAAGTGGGGTATAGAATGGTGAAAAGAACAAATTGCACAGGAACATTGTCTATAGAAGGGTTCATAGTCAAACCACTGACTTTCCGGTCAATTAAGGTCATGATGTGTTGCTAAATATCGCTCATGACTTGATTGAATTAAGTGTTAATTCAAGTGACTAATATAATCGAGAAGCTAATGGGTCACACGCACTAGAGATGCAAAGAATGAGTAAAATGGTTTTGGATGAGGATCCAAGATATGAGAAATGCATGATTAAGCTATAAAAGTGTGGTAGTTTAGGGTCATTTGATTGTGAATCATATGACACATGTGGATCTTGCTTATTAGGTAAGATGGTAAAATTATCTTTTAATAAGTGAAATGACAAAATTACCCTTTAATAAGCAAGATGACAAAATTACCCTTTAAAGAAGGGGTGAATGTTTTCATGCTAAATTAAGTGGGATTAAAAGCCACTTAACTCCCACTACCTCTCTATTAATGTTGGGGCTTAGAGAGAGGCCAAAGGATGTCAAAGACACTCCATTTTGTGAATTGTTCACCATCTTCTAAAATACTCTCAAAGAACACACCATAAAGCTAGCAATTTGTGTGTGTTCTAGCCATTCTTCTTAAGAGGTTTTAGGCTTCGCTCTTCATGTGGATATCATTAAAGACATCCTTCTTTAATCATTATAGTTTACGACAACTCGAAGAGGTGAAGACAACTAAGAACAAAGGAGATTGTAAGGTACACGTCTTAAATTTATGTTTTGTTTTACTATATCTAATGGTACATGTTTGATTCTATATTTTATGGGCTTCGTTTTATTTTCCACTACGTATTCTGATAGTTGATGTATGTGATACATGATTGAAACCCAACAATATTGTTCTAAATTTTCTATATGAATATAACTATAGATACTGATGTGGAGGTGACAAATCATTTAATTGAAAAATATTTTGATAATATATTCAACGATAAAGGTATAATTAATTGTTTATTAATTATTGTCATGTGCTTAATATTTATTTAATGTAGTTATTACAATGCTAGATATTATTTACATAATTATGTTATTATATGTAGATGAAGTTGTGCAAACTATTAATGAAATCCTAATTATAATGACTACTTATCCCTTTTCCTGTACTACGAGTTCGTTATCTTTATTTTTTGTTTCTCAAATGACTTATTTTTCATATGATTGCATTACTTTTTTATAATTGAAGATATAATTATTTATTTGTATGTTTATCCTTTTTGTAATTCTCAATTTGAAAATTTGCTCTCTAGTCTCCAGTTTCAAGTGTCCAAGACTCCAAAATTAGTTGATAATTTCATTTTGAATTTTGGTAAATTGTATGGTTTAAAATTTTTGAATAATATTAGCACAATGATACTCATTTGTTTTGATAATATTATCTTTTTTTTTCATTTCTCACATATAATATAATATTTTTTGTTCACTTCCTTTAAAAAATGAAATCTTTTGTTCATTTTATCATTTTATGTGCGTTTAATATATAAATTCATTTTAAAAAACTCATTTTTCATTAAGCAATTGTGCTAGCATTTCTCATATATAATATAATCTTTTTTGTTCACTTCTTTTAAAAATGGATTTAGTGTCAACTTATTCATTTTATCATCTAACGCAAGTTTACTATGTAAATTCATTAAAATCTTTTTTCATTAAGCAATTGTGCTAATTAATTGAATGCTGTATTTCTCATTTGTAATATAATCTTTTTTATTCGCCTCCTTTAAAAATGAAATCTTTTTTATCCATTTTATTATTTTATGTACGTTTAATATATAAATTCATTAAAGAGCACATTTTTCATTAAGCAATTGTGCTAATTAAATGAATGTTGCATTTCTCATATATAATATAATATTTTTTGTTCACTTCCTTTTAAAATTAATTTAGTGTCAACTTATGCATTTTATCATTTTGTGTACGTTTAGTTTATAAATTCATTAAAAAATCATTTTCACTAAACAATTTTGCTAATTAATAAAATGTTGCATTTCTCATATATCATATAATCTTTTTTATTAACTTCCTTTAAAAATTAATTTAGTTTCATTTTATCATTTTATGTATATTTAATATATAAATTCGTTAAAAACTCATTTTTATTAAGCAATTGTGCTAATTAATTAAATGTTACATTTCTCATTGTATATAATCTTCTGTTTTTTTGGTTCCTTCAAAATCGAATTTAAGTTTCAACTTATTCAATTCATTTTGCATACGTTTAACATATAAATTCATTAAAAATCTCATTTTTTGTTAAGCAATTGTGCTAATTAAATGAATGTTGTATGTCTCATATATAATATAATCTTTTTTTAATTACTTTAAAAATGAATTTATTTTCAACTTATTCACTTTAAAATTTTATATATGCATTTAAAAAAATAAAAATAAAACTTGAGCTTCATGCTTAAATCGTGACGCATGGGTCTGGGGTTGGATCAAACTAGTTGGGCCACTGCCAAGCCTAATAAAATGTTGGTATATACTCTACAATCATTCGTTTGATTGTAGATTTTGTAACATAATTAAATGAATCATTATTTATTTTTATATACCTTGTTAATTATATTTGATATTTTAATAGTAAAGGTAACCATGCAATTAAAATTAAAAACCATAATTATGAGCTTCAATTTGTTTTTGTGCATTATTTTTAAATTGGTCATAGTTGTAATTTTATCACGACAGGATATTGATGAAATTATAAAACTAACATATAATATGTTTCTTTCTTATAAAGAAAAGAATTGATCTCATAAAATAAAATATGAAGATACTTAATCAAGTGTGTGTGTGTGTTTATTAGAGAATAAGTTCACTAAATTGACATAATTATGAAGATCTTAAATAAAATTTTACTTAGTGTTTGTAGATTTTCTTATAATGATGGTTATCAAATTAATCTTTAGACTTGGAATTTTAAATTATCTGACTTGAGACTTAATATATTTTAATGTTACTTATAATTTATTTTATTTAAGGTAGTTTAGTTGGTAGTATTTAGATATAGTATAAACCGTACAAAGATAACTGGCTAAGACAATAAATGATTCGTCACTCTAAAGTAATTAAGGAGTATGTTTTTTATTAATAGTGATTTAAAAAGTTCTTTCATTAGAGTGAATTGAGATTAAAAAAATATTTTCAAATGTTAATTATAAATCAATTACTAATTAATAAGAATGAATATGTTTGAATTTAAAAGAATATACACTAGGTCCATACTGTATGCCTAATTAAAATATTAGATGGTGAAAGAATTAAATTATACATCATATCTATGTATAGATGGGTTGAGTTAAACCATTTTCACATTCTTAATATATGAGTAGTCGTGACAATTTTTTTAAACGGTAAAAGAATTCATTAAGTCATTTGGTCATCAGATATTGCTAGACATTAATATTGATCTATAATTATTAGTTGTTTAATTTAAAGATAAATTAAATAATTGAAGATAAATTGAAAAGAGCTTTGATTGATCTAATTTTAATTATGAATTATAAAGATAATATGTAATCATTACTAACATATTATGAACTTAATGAATTATATATAAAAGAGTAGTTAAATAGAGAAAAAATAATTTAAGTTAAATAGAGAAAAAATAATTTAAATTAAGTTGGACTTAATGGTAAAGTGTAAGAAACTTCAGGAATGAAATATGAAATATTTGATGTTAATAAAATTAAATTGTGATTATAATTAAAGTCTAATTTTAATTATAATTAGAACATTAATAAGAAAGAAACTACACCATCTTTTTGTATAAATAGGAAAAAGATATAAAGGAGTTAAAAGTTAAAACGTTGTTAAAGCATAGAACTTGTGGTTGATAGTTTAAGAAGAACATTTATGCAAATCCTTTTATACAAAAAATTTGTAAAAAAATAATTTTGTTGCTACAATTTGATCATGGTTTATTTTCCAACATAAAGAGTTATCTCTCTCTATGTCAATTTATTAAGACACGGGAATAAAATCGGGGAACTAATCTTAGACTAAGGGGGCGCTTGGTTCATAGAGAGTAATGAGAATGAGAATAGGAATGAATATAATGAGGAATGAGAATGGATATAATTATTATAATTATGATAGTTGGTTAAGATGAAGGAATGATTGCTATTACCATTGATAGCGGTTGGCTTGTTAAAAATGTTAAAAAATAAAAACTTGTTAAAATTTTATTTTATAGAAAATTTTAAATATATTTTAAATAATTATTTTTAATTTATGCACCCTAATTATAATGAAAAAAATAATTAAAATCAAGTATATTGCGATTTTTCCTTTTCGATAGCTCTTGAAGAAAAAAAAAACTCTAATATTTTCTTTCATCAATATATCATTAATTACATAATATCCTCAAAATATAGATTAATCTTCGAAAATATTGTATAATTTATCGACACAACCATAATATCTACCATTTCATTGTTACAGTAAAATTAAGTAACATAATTTAATATAATTTGTTTTATCTAATAATA
>JANKYE010000007.1:9786902-9797308 GCA_032467995.1 Erythroxylum dillonii | reverse complement strand
TAATTAATTATAGTTTAATTAACTAATTAGATTTTAATTATACTTTAATTAATTATTTATATTTTAATTAATTATTTAGATCTTATATTGATTAATTATTTTAATTAATTAATTAGGGAAAGTTGGCAAAATACACAAAGTAATGACCCCCATTCCTCTCAATTATGAGGGGAATGGAGTAATACCCTAAAATAAGTAATCAAATTAATACCTCTCCAATCATACTTCCTTATCAAGCTCTAACTTTTATTCCATTATCGTTCCTTATTTCTGGTACCTACAAAACAATCACCCCCTAAAGAATTGTCTTCTCGTTAGACTTTATAGCGACGTTAACCTGTTGATTCATAAAGAGGGGAACTAATGGCCATAGCTTCATCTTTATCCACCAATTTTGACACAGAAGGGAACTAATGGCCGACTGAAAAAATGAAACTAATTAAATATTTCTAGACAAGCAGAAATCCCTGACTTAACCACGCAAACTAATGGGGAGAGTTTAGTGCCTCAAAACTAAAACAAAATCACTTTTGGTATCATTCAAGTTGGCATTTGTAATGCCTCGAATTAGGGGTGCATAAAGAAGAGCTGCAACGTACACAAGAACCTTGATCGTTCCTCTCTGGCATGTACTAAAAGAGCCTTTATGGCGTGTTTGCTTTACGCGTGATCATGTACACGTGCATTTCATATTTACGTGTGTGTGAGACAGCAAGAGTCTTCGAGAGATGGGGAAGGAGTTATGGCTAGGGTCATATACAGTTTTGTTACTTTATTAATGGGCTAAATGATAGTATCACATTAGAGCTTATCCATATTTCATCTCCCAAGTCCCAACCTCTTCCACAACATTGGCTACCTCAACTGATTGTCAAGTTGATTACCTTTTACACTTAAAAAATGATAAAAACAAGCACGATCAGATCTTCAAGTCAAAAGTCAAAACCCTAATCCTGTTCCAGCATCATTGTACTTTTAGCACTGTTTTCATGACTGAAACTTGAGCTTGTTGGGAACAGACAGTTGGGCAAATAAATTTCTCGTCCAAGAACAGATGAGCCTCATTAACTAATGGAAACATTACAGTTGGGTAATTATATGCCTACTTTTATTCTGTCATACGATAGAGTGTAGGGTTCTATGGGGTTCCAACTTATAAACACACGTAGAACTCCACCCTTCAACACCAAGCATTGCTAGCTATTACTTCCATATTGCTTTGTGCTACTTAGCAATGGGGATTATTGCCCATCCTGTTGTGTGTGCTCTCTTGTGCTTCGTTCTCGTGAACTACTTAGTTCAGGCTGACCATGTTACTACCGGTGACAATGATGATAAACACTTGTTCATTCATCGTCCCCATTTGTTCAAGGGAGGCGGTCTAGGTCGTGGAATTTACAAGAAGGGCTTCAAACATGGTAGTTTTGGAGGTGGCGCCGGTGGTGGATTTGGAGGTGGGGGTGGATTAGGAGGTGGTGGCGGTCTAGGTGGTGGTGCTGGTGGTGGGTTTGGAGGAGGAGGTGGGCTTGGAGGAGGAGGTGGGCTTGGCGGTGGTGCTGGTGGTGGCGGTGGGCTAGGTGGTGGTGGTGGTGCTGGTGGGGGCGGTGGCCTAGGTGGTGGTGGTGGGCTTGGTGGTGGTGCTGGTGGGGGCGGTGGCCTAGGTGGTGGCATTGGACACGGAGGAGGTCTTGGTGGTGGCATAGGACATGGTGGAGGTTTAGGTGGTGGCATTGGGCATGGTGGAGGTCTAGGAGGAGGAGGTGGATTAGGAGGAGGTGCCGGCGGTGGTTTAGGTGGCGGACATGGAGGAGGGCTTGGTGGTGGTATTGGTGGTGGACACGGAGGAGGTCTGGGAGGGGGAGGTGGACTGGGAGGTGGGGGTGGTGCAGGTGGAGGGCTTGGAGGTGGAGGAGGCTTAGGTGGTGGTGCAGGTGGAGGAGTAGGAGGTGGTTTCGGAGGCGGAGCAGGTGGTGGTGGAGGCCTTGGTGGTGGATTTGGTGGAGGGGGTGGTGCTGGTGGTGGAGTAGGCGGAGGCTTTGGCGGTGGGGGTGGTGCTGGTGGAGGTTTTGGTGGTGGTGCTGGTGGAGGCTTTGGAGGAGGTGGTGGCAGCCACTAAAGTACGTTGACGATTCACCTCTCTGCTTTTGCTTAATTACTGTCACTAATATTCCTAGTTTTATGCAATTATGTTCTGGTCATCTTCAATTGTGCGATTCCCAAATAGTTGGACTTGAGATGTCTGTCTTCAGGCATATGCATGGAGAAGGGAATAGTGCATTCCTATTCAGTTTAATTGAGGTTTTATCATGCTTTATTGTACTTGAGCACCTCTAATCTCTTCCAAATTTGGCAACTAATAAAACCTCTTTATCCATCTTTTTTGTTTCTAATTCTAACAATTAGTCATGCAATATGCTACTGCGTCAAAAATAGGTGGAGTTAGTGTAAATGTGATTAACTTGAGTAATCTTGGGGGACAGCAAATCGGTTAACCATTTCCTTTCATTCATCATTTTTGCTCGAATTGTATTACAGTGATAATAATATTAATAAAATAAGGCAACTCAGTGAACAGCTATTAATTGTACGTACCAGTGTACCACCGTCAAATTATTGAATGTAAAAAAAGCTTGCTCCTACCTGCAACGCTCTAGGTCTAAGCCCCGACCATATCTCATTAATGAGGTACTTTTTAACCCAGGCAACGGTGTCAGGGATGATATTTAAAGGGCCTATATTGATTGAAAATAACTTAATGCTAAATGTCATCACTATTCATTGGGCGTTGGCTCTACAGAAGTTGTGTACAAGACCTATCTACTTCTGTATCGTTTTCGTGTTCAGATATTGATGTATAATGATGATGAATGCCCTAACAGGCATTCATATCGACCGATCTACTTCCGTTTTGCTTGGCAGTGAAATTGGCTTATTCCGTTCTAACTTCTAAGCGGAGTAATTAAATTATGATGGGAACTGTTATGGGATGAATTGATGCTGTTTTTCTTAGCTGTAACATTTTTTAGGAACACTGTCATCTTTTTACTAGCATTTATCCAATCAACCGAGTTGACAAGTTTCAATTAGTAATGGCCATCTAGGTACCAACACATGTACTGCATAAATTACCATTCAATGTGTTTTAAATTTTTGTTGTATTCATAAACAATAAAGCTGGCATGCAAATGTCAGGATCAGAAGGATTACGTTAAAAAAACGTGAGAGTTGAAGAGCAAATTCCGATTAAAAATCTCGATCTACATAAAGATGCATGCAGAATGATTACATTACATTAGTAAAAAGCACTCATCACTCACTCTCTTCGCTTCCTCTCCTCTCTACTTGCCAATTATAAAGAGTTTCAGTCAAATTAAACCTACCGTAAACACTCTACAATTGACACCAACCGTAGCTGAAGTCGACGATGCAACCCATAGAGACAGCTTCTCAATCACTCCTCGACAAACCTCTCCACTAGCTCATCGAAGATGAAAATTTTCAACTCACTTGTGAAGACTGTCCCAAATATCTCAAAGAAAAAGGTCTCAAGAGTTATTGTACCCGACTGTCTATACATTTGGTAAGAAGTTCCTTGTTTTTTCTTCTATAGACATTTAATGTACCCATCTGTCTATAGAGGATAATGTTCATTATTACTCCTAGGTTTACACCTCAATAATACAAACTTATTCCAAATTCATCACTCAACCATATCTTGTAAGACTTGGTTATCCTAAGTTCCTCAATCAACATTTATCGATCCTTTTTAATGAATTCAGATGGCCATGAAATTTGGTGGAGAAGAAGAACAATGTGCGAGGAGTTTGTGGTTCAAATTTCAAGTCAATTGGAAGTCCGAAGAAGAAGTTATGGTCAAAAGAGTGAAGGGTGTTCAAAATTGTCAAAAGTCACTGCACCTTCACTGTCACGATCATGCTCTACCCGATAGCTACCTTTCGGTCACGATCGTGCAATTCTAGTTTGTTTCTCACTGTCACGATCGTGCTCTACCTGATAACTCCCTCTCGGTCACGATCGGGCTTCGGATATCTCCTTTTTGTCAAGCACGATCGTGCAACTCCATTGAGGGTTCCTCTCTGTTACGATCGTGCTTATGCATGATCGTGCACTACCCTGAGGGTACCTTTTTGTCAAGATCGTGCTTATGCATGATCGTGCACTACCTAATGATCAATATTCAAGCTTCATTCAGCTACTCTCCAACATATATTTTCAAATCAATTTGCATGGCCATTTTAATAAGGAAAAAGAAGGATTTATGCAAAACATTATTCTAAGCAATTGTTTCCATATGTCTTAAGTTTCTAATGACACCAATTTCATATAGTTTGGATTAGTATACTACAAGTTATACACGAAAAACTGCTGACTATTCTCAAACTGTAACAGCACCCTGTAATCAACTTTCAAGTCAAATTTTGAAACTCTTAAAGACATAATTCATTTTCGATTTCTTCAAAAAAATTGTATCCATATGTCTCTAATTTAATATAAACTTAAAATCATCCCATTTTTATGTCTACAGATCAAGATATGGCTAAAATACAGATGCATGTTCAATGAAAACTCTGCATCTAACTTATTCCAGCACACTTAATCACCATTTTCATCTTAATTCATCCCTTTTTGCTTAATCTATCATTTCTAGCTTGTATCCTCATTATTTCCTCTTCATTCCTACTTCCATTTCAGCTCAGAATCATACTCTATGTTTGATCATAAAACCAAAAACAGAACATTAAACATCTATTATCTTTCAAAAAAATTTTTTGCACTTTTTTCTACACCATTTTCAATGATCTTTTTATTTCAAACTTATCTTTACAACAACTCACGAAATATTAATCATCATAAACACAAAAACAAGAAACTAATATTCTCATTCTTCATCCACGATGCACACGTATAATGACCACTATTCTCATGATCATGTAATATCAATTAATCACCATATTTGTTTTATATTCATACTACTCATGAGAGTTCTTCAAAAACTCCAAGTTCTTCAAAAACACCAAGAAACCCTAACTTCTTATGCAACCTATACACATCATCATGGAGGTTGGGGGTTTAGGTTTTCTTATGGTAAATGAAGAAGACAATAAGGTGAGAGTAGCAAGTGAAAGATGAAAGAGCTAGGTTCAACGTTGATGGAGGTTGGTCAGAAAATTCGTGAATAAGATGAAGAAAGTCACAAAGAAAAAGAAGAAAGCAAGAACAAAACAATTAACTTGGTCTTCCAAAATAATCGTGGGATAAAGATATGGCTTGGCAAGTGACACTTGTCACTTGCCACATGTCCAATTTCTATGGGTTTACGCTAGGTGCTCTTATTTAACTAGTCCAATCTACTCCAATTTTCTATGATATATGCCATTAAATCCCAATGTCATTTATAAAAATTTTCACTATCATTTGACTCTTATTTCTACTACCATTTATCAATTGTCTCGCCACTTGGCGTTTTTCTTAGTCAAAAAATACCCAAAATTTCAGAAATTTCCTAAATTTCACCAAAAATTTTAGATCAACAATTACACTCTCCAAATAAATTTTCAATACATATAAATCACAATTCCCAATACAATCATATTTATAAATCAATTATACCTGAAAAATGTCAACTAATGCATGTACAATCATTTTAATGTGCAAAAATCAATATTCACGTATGTGTGTGTGTGTATGTTATATTATGCATGAGCATGAAATGCACTTTCTAACTTTTCAATAATCTAGGATTCTAACCCTTAACATGGGATAATGAGATATTACAGTTCTCCCCTCCTTAAGAAATTTTTTCCTTAAAATTCTTATATGATTGTCTGAATAGGTGGAGGTATTATCTCCTCATGTGCTCTTCTATTTCTCAAGTTGCTTCCTCACTCGAATGATTCTTCCAAAGAACTTTCATCAATGGAATTACTCGGTTTCTCAACTGTTTTGTTTGATATCCCACTATCTTGATCAGCTTTTCAACATAACTCAAATTACTAGCAACTTCAATCTCTTGAGTTGGTAACACATGCATTGGATCAGAATGGTATTTTTTAAGCATACTCACATGAAATGCATTGTGTAATTGAGATAGCTCATTCAGTAAAGCTAACTTGTATGCCAATGGTCCTATTATCTCAATGATCTCATAAGGACCAATGTACCTAGGGCTTAACTTACCCTTTTTACCGAATCTCAGCACTCTTCACCAAGGTGATACTCTCAGAAACACTTTATCTCCTACACTGTATTTCATATCCCTTTATTGCTGGTTCATATAGCTTTTATGTCTATCCTGAGCTGCTTTAATTCAACTTTGGATTAGTTTTACCTTATCAACAGTATTTTGTATCAATTATAGGTCTTCAACCATTCTCAAGCCCTCTTCATCCTAATACAGAGGCGATGGACACTTCCTGCCATTCTGATACTACTGTGATAGTGGTTATTATATGCAAACTCAATCAATGATATATATTGATCTCATACTCCTTAAAACTCCAATACACATGCCCTGAGCATATCCTCAACAGTCTTGGTTGTCCTCTCACTCTGCCCATCTGTTTGAGGATGAAATGCAGTACTGAAGTTTAACTTTGTACCCATAGCTAACTATAAGCTCTTCCAGAACCTCAAAGTAAATCTGGGATTCCTGTCCAACACAATGGACACCGGAACCCTATGCTATCTAACCACCTCATTTACATACCTCCAGGTGAACTGGTCTAGTGAGTTATTCTCTCTTACTAGTAAGAAATGGGCCGACTTAGTCAATTGGTCCACCATAACCCATATAGCGTTGTTTTGCCTCGGAGTCTTTAGCAATCCTATTACGAAATCCATAGTAATTTGTTCACATTTTCATTCTGAAATAGGCAACGAGTGTAGCTTCCCAATTGGAGCCTGATGCTCAGCCTTAACCTGTTGACAAGTTAAACATTTAGCAACATATTCTGCTACTTGCTTCTTCATTTCGAGCTACCATAAATGTTGCTTTAACGTATTATACATCTTGATCGTACCAGAATGTATGGCATAAGTGGCTATATGAGCTTCCTTTAGAATTTCCTTTCTTAATTCATCCACATTAGGCATACAAAGCCTTTGCTTCAGCCACAGTATCTCATCTCTTAGTTCAAACTCAGAATCCTGTTTCATTTTCAACTTCTCTATAAACTTCACCATTTCTGGATCTTTATTTTGTACCTGTCTGATTCTGTCTTGTAACATCGGCCTCAGTCTTAGTGTGGCTATCAATGCCTCATTCTGCTCTAGATTCAACTCCACATTTAGGGATCTCAATTGAATTAAGCTCGGTAACCTCGATAATTGAATCTGAGCTGCACTACTATTCGACTTTCTACTCAAAGCATCAGCCACCACATTAGCTTTTTTCGGATGATACTCAATCATACAGTCATAGTCTTGTAATAACTCTATCCATCTCCTGTCTCATATTCAATTCCTTTTGGCTCAACAGATACCTCAATCTCTCTTATGATCTTTATATATCTGGAATGTCTCTCCATATAAATAGTGTCTCCATATCTTTAAAGCAAAAACAACTGCAACAAACTCTAAATCATGTATCGGATAATTAATCTCATGAGACCTTAATAGTCTCGATACATAGGCTGTCACCTTGCCATACTGCATCAACACACATCTTAATCATTGATGCGAAGTATCACGGTATACTACATATCCTCCAGTTCCTGACAGAATGGTTAACACCGGTGCTATAGTCAACTGATGCTTTAACTCCTCAAAACTCTTATGACATTCATCATTTCATCTAAAAACTACATTCTTCTTTAAAAGTTTAGTTAGAAGGACTTAAATAATTGAGAACCCCTCGATAAACCTCCAGTAATATTTGACCAATCTTAGGAAACTCCATATTTCTGATACATTCTTTGGAGCTTCTTACTTCATTATTGCTTTTATCTTCTTTGGATCTACTTGTATGCCTTGTCCAATTACTATATGACCCAGAAACACTACTTGGTCCAGCAAAATTTACACTTACTGAATTTGGCATACTGCTGTTTCTCCCTCATAACCTGTAAGATTACTCTAAAGTGTTTAGCATGCTCTTCTCTACTCTTGGAGTACACTAATGATACAAGAAGCCATGGCAGTAATGGAGATCCAGATGTCACATGCTAAGATAAGCTTACTTTACCAAGTGGACCTATTACAAGGCAATGTGTAGCAAGGCTTAAACAAGCACTTCAAGGGTTTGTTTAAAGTCACATTACATCTCACCTTGATGACAAGGCTGAACCATCTATGGAGAATTCGAGTGAAATAGTCAAGCTTGTGATTCTTCTGGAGAGGGTATGTGTAAGAGCTAATACTTAGCCAAATTTCAAGACAAGTTCAATTATGAGCTTAATTTAATACATTGGTCTTCTTATTTATCCTTTATTTATTAGGGCCAAAAGACTTGTTATGGACTGGATATTTATTTGTAAGCATGTGCACTCATTATAAGTCACTTGCCTTAGTTTATTTTAACCCAGTTTTGGACAACCAAGTGTGTGGGCCTAAGTAGAGTGCTCCATTAGGCACATTACCCCCTTAGGTTTATTTAAGTTACTTTGGTCTTATTTAAGTTAGTTTAGCCCAATCCTAAGTGGATTAGGATCATATTACGTTATTGGGCTATAAACTCTTAAACTAGTTAGGATTAGGTTTGTTTTTTATTCCTTTTAGGGTTAAGACGTGGGCAAGGGTATAACACCTTATTTTATCCTTGTAAACATCAGATTAGTTTATTAATGAAATTCAGAAACATTCTCTTCAAGAAAGGCGTGTTCTTCTTGTTGTTACTTCAAGAATTGCATCACTTATCAAGGTAATCACTTGTAGTGTGTTCAATTCTTTTGTTTTCTTTGAGAGATGAATTTTGCCTTAGTCAAGGATTAGTAATGAATCAATATTAATCGAGAACAATGAAACATTCTCCCTAATTACTTTGGGGAGATGAATTTTACCTTGATCACTCAACTACCGATATATATTTCATACTACATTTAATGACTACTGACTGAATTACCTATGATTATAATAGGTTATAGGTAGTATCAAAACATAGCAATCATTATACAAGATAACTTGGAGACTTGAAGTCAATTGATTACTTATACAATTATCACAATGAGAAATTTCCTAGGCATATAAGTAATGTTTCAAATAGATTTTTCATATGGGGTCAATTCAATAAACTTGTTCTCTAATAAGTACTCACACGTTTGTTTAAGTATCTTCATACTTTAGCCTATAAGATCGGCTACTTTTTCCATAAGGTGAAACATTACATGGGCTAGTCTTTTTAAGTTCTATTAATGTTCAGTCTTAATAAAACAATAACTAGGAAGAATTTACACATATTACATAAATGTAATATGAATCTCATAATTATAATCTCATCATAATTTCATTTGCAATGTATAATTATCTCATAAACTTTATCATATACATCTAAATATATACAAGATAAAGAATGTTTTTAAATTATTTTCTCAATAAACTATAACCAATTGATTGGTTGTAGGGAATAAACTAACAATGAGTTCGTAACAGTGAGGATCCTTAATGATTTTGAGTTAACAATTGAAAGGGCCATTGATGACCTCCCTTTTATCTGCACAGAGGAAGAAGAGAGTTAGAATTATAGAAGATGGGTCGATGAAAACCAGGGAAGATATTAGGATAAGAGAGTATCACTGATAATTATAATGCATTTGTTTCAATGCAGATGTCAAATGGTTCTCTCATGGCATACGGATGTTCTTAGACCCTACTGAAGTGAATCAGAAGCACAAGGCTTCCAAAGGAAAGCTTATAGAGGCATATCGGTAAGCTTACAAAGGAAAGTTAAATCGAAGTACACAAAGTATAGACAGATGAGGAATCATTCATTGCATTTCCACAACAAAGAATTCAACATCATTTATTAGTCATCCAACTGCCTTTTTTATATGGGGACTGATTTTAGTTTTAACTAAGGTTTCACCTAGTTTGTGAAAAGGTAGCTACAAAAATACATGTAGCATATTTACCAAAAAAATTTAGCTATGAAAACCAATTCAAAATTAAAATAGACAGAGCTAAAAGGAATTAGCTATGAAATCTAAGAGGTCATTCGTTTCATTTCTTTTTTTCCGTTGTGATTTTTATTTTTTATTTTTATTTTTAGTTTATGTTTTTCTTTTAAATAAAACAAAAACATGTTTGACTATTATTGTCTAATATTTACATATTTTATAAACCTTATAGATAAATAATTTTTATAAATAAACAAATTAAACAATTTTTAATCTCTTATATAATATTTATTAAAAATTATCAGTAAAAAACTATTATATTTTATTAAAATAAAT
>JANKYE010000007.1:9769054-9783906 GCA_032467995.1 Erythroxylum dillonii | reverse complement strand
GCGAGAACCCTATCTACTTCCACCACAAAAATATTTGAAATGTTTCACTTCGCCGCCAGAAAATCTATGCTACGTAAGGCATGAGCCAAGATAATGAAGGCATTAGGGCCTTGTTTATGCTAATCACAGAACTTTATCATATAAATTATTATGGTGTATAGATTTAGGAGCAAATTTATGATTATTGTCTGGCCAAATACGGATTGGATGCTAACAATGCATGTGGTGTGATTCCAAAGTTGGGCAATATTAGCTTATTCGAGGTGGTTTGCACATTATTCGATTGTTTACGTAGAGAACTGGTTTCACGTAGGAACTATTTATTTGCAGCTACCGTGTCTTAAAAAGAAAAGCATGAGTAACGTACAAAAGTAGAACAGTTATTAAGAACATAGTAATTATCTCATTTTCCTTCTAATATACCATAGTTATTAAGGACATGTATATTGATTATATCCAAAGCTCGGTGTCCAACATACACCTTCGTTTCTTTTCCCAACCACTACAACAGCCCTACATGGACATAAGTTGATATTATGTATGTATGTATGTTTGCTGCATCCAACGATCCAAGTCAAAAAGAAAAGGTATAAGAGATCATTATCAGCCACTTGCAGTTGCAAACGGATCCTAAAGGGATGACTCTCGTGATAACGTCTACAGCTGTTTACATGCTTTCTTTTGCAGGTAACATTTCCTCAGTGTATCCCACAGCGGCCTGAGCAAGGGCTATTAGGGCATTCGCTTAGAGCTTATCTTTATAAATAATAAAATAGGGTTTATTTTTATTTTCATAAAAAATAAAATGTAGTAAAAGAGGCTCATTATTAACCTCATAAAGAACAACAAAAAAGTGTTCATATTTTTCTTCTTTTTATTTTTTATGAGAGTTTAAAAATAGATAAAAATAGGAGTTTTTATTTTATTTTATCTAGAGCCTATAAAATACTAAGAACACGCTGGTGTATCCATAGATATTAATAAGCTAAAATAAGAGCACTTACATATAAAACACGAATTTTAAGAGATCAGCTCTCTATACAAGTTTGCCATCTAACCTTGTGTGAGCTCATAAGCGGGCTGAATTTGTTAGCTCCTGAATTTCTGATCCATGAATTAATGGTATCAATACTACTACATTCATTAATTTAATTTGTTAGCTCCTGAATTTCTGCTCCATGAATTAATGGTATCAATACTACTACATTCATTAATTTAATTACCACTCTATCTTTTTCATCTACGTAGCTAAGCTGGCTGTCTATGTTTGTGAGAACAATAGCGTACTCTTTCTTTCATGGAAGAATGAAAGGCTCAAAGCGCTGAATATGGGAATGCTACAAACGTATAAGTTGCTACATCTCTATGTTTGATGGACCACGGAAAATGAATTTTTGTGGATAAACTAATAGCATATAAAACAATACTGTAGAAGCTAAACATTTTGGTGTACGTTATAGGATGAATAATGTCAGATATACTTCTCTGAATTTTGGTGGAGAGTGAAATTTCAAAAGTTAACCAATGCTGGTCTCATACTGATTAGAGAGAGTTTTAAGTTAAAAAGCAAATTGGTGTCTCATACTGATTAGAGAGAGTTTTAAGTTAAAAAGCAAATTGGTGTTAGTTTCTGATGGAAAATCGGGTTGAGATCCGATCTCAACTACAGCGGAATAATCATGAAACTTTTTTATGACTTTTGGTTTCCTAAAAGCAAGATCTAATTAATTCTATAAAATGATCAACACAAATTATAATAAAGTAGAAATTTAATTCATACCTTATTCCGAATCTTGATCTTTGTCTTGTTGTATCTCTCAAACTGTTACTGAAACTGATTTGTCTCAACCACCGTAGCCGTACAAGTATCCGGTTTCTAATGGTATCCACAAATCAAGTTGAAAGAACTTTATAACTCTTACAGAGAGGGTTAAACAAGAAAAACTAGCTCTATAGAGCTTAAGCCTATTTATAATAAGTTTTAAACGTGTTAGTAATTTAATTGAAATTAAATTCTAATTTCAATTAAACTTTAATTAGAATTACAAATAATTCTAATTAAATAAAAATTATACCCATATAAGATTGAATATCTCATATTGATCCTTATTTATTAAATATCTCATATTTAATCATAAAGTTTCTCAAACTTTACGATCAAGTCCAACTTGATTAAATTAACTTTGATTTCTTCAACTCATTCTATATGTGAGACTCATTTGGTTTCTAAATATGTTGACAATGATTATAAAATCTAATTTTAATTATTAAAACTCCTTTTAATTTATCTTTAATTCTCCAATTAAATAATTTATAATCATAGATCAAAATTGACGTCTAGCAACGCATCATCTCCCTCTTGGTTCCTCCGCGAATGTGGCAAGCCTTCAATGAAGTCCATACTCACCTCCTTCTAACTCCCTACGGATTGGCTGAAGCAACCCCGGATATGCCGAAGTATCATACTTGTTACATTGGCAAGTCATACAATTCTGCACATAAACACGTACTTCCCTGTCCATCTCCTTCTAGTAAAACATGGCTTGCAGTTTCTTAGTGGTTGCCACCACCCCGGCATGACCTCCCATGGCGTCATCATGACTGATGGGAATAATCAATTGGCGCAGAGTTAGGTTAGCGCCGATAACCAATCGTCCTTTCCAATCCAATAAACCTTCCTTCCATTCATAAACGTTAGTCTTTACGGTGCCCGCCTGAAGTTGTTTAATCAACTCCCTCAATGTGCTATCTTTTTGCTAACTTCATTTGATGTCATCTAATAACTCACTTTGTATTTGTGATACCGTCATCATCAACATTTTTGCACTTGTAACTCTAGAAAGTGCATCTGCCGTTGCATTCTCTTTACCACTCCGATATTGCACCACAAAGTTATACCCCAACAACTTCGGCAACCATGATTGTTGGAACGATGTCGACAATCGTTGTTCCAATAGATATTTTAGACTGCGGTGATCGGTGTGAACAAAAAAAAGGTTTCGGGGTTAAATAATGGTGCCATTGTTTGATGGCTTTAATGACGGCTAAAAATTCCTTCTCAAACTAGATAAACTGCGGTGAATGGAAGCTAAAGCTTTACTTAGATATGCGATTGGATGTCCCTCATGTTGTAAGACCGCGTCGATTCCCTGGCCACACGCGTTCGCTTCCACCACAAAAGTTTTGGAAAAGTCCGGCAATGCCAATACCGACGCACTCATGATCGCATTTTTTAACGTATCAAAGGCTTCTTGTTCTTCTTGCTACCACTTCCAAGCATCCATCCTTTCCTTAGTTAATAGTTCAGTTAAAGGTTTCGCCGTAACTCCGTATCCTTTAATGAATCGGTGGTAGTACCTCGTGATACTCAAGAAACCTCACAAATCTTTAAGATTTTTAGGTGTTGGCCATTCCTCGATTGTTTTGACTTTACGAAGATCAGTAGCCACCCTTGTTTCTGAAATTGTATACCCTAATTAATCAATCTGACGAGCCCTGAAAACACAATTGCTTTCTCTTAGATATAACTGATTGCTTAACAAAACATTAAACGCCACTGATAGGTGTTCGACATGCAGTGTCAATGAAAGGCTGTAGATCAAAAGGCTATTTGAATAGTTCATTCATCACCCGTTGGAACGTTGATGGCACGTTCGTCAGACCGAAGGGCATCACTAAGAATTCGTAATGCCCTTCATGTGTTTTAAAGGCAGTCTTCTGGATATCTTTAAGTCGCATTCGGATCTGATGATAACTCGAGCAAAGATCCAACTTCGAGAACTAGCTCACCCCATGTAATTTGTCAAGGAGTTCTTCGATTATAGGTATTGGGAATTTGTCCTTCACGGTATACCGGTTCAACTCGCGATAGTCGATGCACATTCTCCACGAATTATCCTTCTTCTTGACAAGTATCACCGGTGATGCGTACGGCCCATAGCTATGGTGGATGAAGCCCTGGTTCAGGAGCTACTGGACCTCATGCTCTATAATGTCTTTCTGCGCGCCCGTATAGTGATAGGGTCGCACGTTGATTGCGCCAATCCCTTCCTGGAGCACAATCTGGTGGTTATAGGGTTGATTTGGAGGTAGTTGAGTCAGCTCCTGAAATACTTCAGCATTGTTAGCCAACACCACATTAATTTCATCAAACACGTTACCTTGTTCCTCCGTTAATCGCATTTGCTGGAACTGATATTCCACCGGAGTCGATAATTGCAACATGAAGAGTTGTCCCCCGTCAGTTCCCTGTAAAGTTCTCTGAAGGCCTTTACTATTAATGACTCTGGATTTGCTATCTGGTCCCCTTTTAAGTGTTACCACCGTCCCATCCTAGCGAAATGTCATCTTCCAAGTATGAAAATTACACAGAACATCGTCCAAGCCCACCAGCCACTGGAATCCCAAAACAACATCGTAACCACCCAAAGCCAACACCAAAGTGTCCATGCAGAATGATAGTCCCTGCATAGTCCAAACAAAGTTCTTACAACACTGAGTACATTGTAGCTGTAACCTTCCTCCCACTATGATAGTGATCGGTGCGATATCCTTTACGTTGCACATCCCCTTTTTAACCATGGATATATCGACGAAATTATGTGTGATGCTATTATCAACGAGAATATGGATTCGCCTTCATTGATGAACCCCAATTAACCATGTCATTGCTTGCATGGAAATCATGGGACACTTTTTTCGACCTCACCAGCATTATGAGATTCCCCTGTGGGCTCCCCTGCGTCTACTACCGACTCATCTTCAGGGATCCAAAAAAATTGGAGTTGTCACCTCCTACGTTTATGTCCTAATGTATATTTTTCATCGCACCAAAAGCACAGGCCCTTTGCACGCTTCTCATCAAAATCCTTACTACCAACGGTGTGAGGTGCCTTGTAACGTAAGGAGGCAGGAGGTGTGGGTAATAACCCATCTGTATGCGATGATCGAGGAGGGACCGTAATGTTCTGCACGGTTAACTTCCCACTGAGCGTGGACCGAACAAGTGCTACACGATTCAACATGGAAACACTAATCGCCGTGAGAATAGCTTCTTGTTCCCTTGCCAAGGTGTACGCCTGGTGTAAGGTCTGTGGTTCATGCAGTTGTACTGCTATTCCGACTTCAGGTTTGAGGCCCTTCAGGAAGAAGCCCACTAAATACTCCTCATAATGTGTTAAGCGGTTAGAGTGGTGACCGAACTGAGCACAATAGTCGAGCACCGTTACTGTCTGCTGCAATGCCTCGAAATCGCCGACAGGGTCATCAAATAACTCAGCGTCAAACTGCCGTTTTAGGGCCTTTGTGAACTCCATCCATTCAAGTGCCTCAGTTTTGAGATGGTTTCTAAGAAAGAGCCGATACCATTCTTGCGCTCGTTCATCCATATGAAGTATGACGATGTTCACCTTCATGTTCTCAGGGGTTTGGTCGACCTCAAAGATTGTTCACAACAATACAACCATAGTTTGACATTGTCACCATCGAAGGGAGGAAACTCAAGTCACCCTATACGAAGAGAACTACCATTGTCATCCTTGTTGATGGGTGTGGTAGTGGGTCTTGCTAGGGACCCCGAAAGGCTACTACCTTCCCCTTGTTTCGATCCTTCCATAGAGAACGTTGAGCGTAATTCATCCACGTCCTTTTCCAGTTTATCCGTCAGCCCTTAAGCCTCCGATAATAACCTTTCGCTCCAATCTTGTAGCTCCAATAATAAACGTTCATGCCGCCCTTATGCCTCCATTAAACTTTTTAAGGTATCTTCCAAACGCCTAAACTCCGCTCCTTTGTTTCCTTCCGCCATTGCTGTGACCAGAATTGATGCTCTGATACCAATTGTTATAGTATTACTGATACTCGACCGAAGCACGTGTCCGAAGATTCGAGACAGTGGTGGTTGTAAGAACAACAGACAGGGGGAATAACAACCTCAAACATGCGTACAATGTTCTGAAACCTACGACATATAAGCCTATCGCAGTGTTCCACTACACTTGTGTACACGTTAATCATCCTACGCTTCTTACGAAATGCAACATCACGCTTTACAGCTCCATACTGCGTCGTTCCCTGTCTAATTGTCTTCATTTTCCAAGTTGGTTGTAACATTGGACCATTATTTTTGTTTTTCGTTCAGCGGTCGTTACCCTTCCACTTGGTTACCATTAATGAAGCCCAGACCAAGCTTTCTAGAAGCTTCATCGCACCACTAGACACTTCTCTTTTCCATGCTTCTTTCCATCTATTGTGTTTGATGGGCGTTAGTCACCCATTGTCTTAGCATCCAACACCAGCGGCATTACGCCACTGGTGAAGTCTCCACTAGTGGCCTGCGTCGGTAAAGAAAACCCAACCAGAAACACGAATGCCAAAAATGAAAAACAACAACCACAAGGCATACACAGGCAGCCTCAATCCAATTTCCCTAATCAACCAAAAACAAATACTGATGCACATTTCCTCCATGGTAATTGGTGTTCCTAGCGATGGCGAATTGGCGACAATGGCCTTACGATGGAGACAGAAGGGATGGAAGATTGGGTAAGATTGATATCAGGTTAGGGTATGGGCAGTTTGAGTCAACCACAACCAAAACTATGATGGGTTTCTCAAACCCAACTTTTAGAATTCATATTCTAAAAGAAAATGGGACTTATTAAACTAGGTTTCATAAGTCAAACGGCTTCGAATTTTGTATTTCCAGAAACAAACTCCAATACGAGTTAAGAACTCCAGAACAATTCTAAGGTTCATTTTCTTCTGGGTTTCAATTTCCAAAACAAAAACAAATGGCAGATTCCTTTAAAGCTAATTTCCAAAACTGCAAAACCAAAGTAAAGGACTTGAAGAAATTTTCAGAATATGTAATATGATTTTTCTTTTAAGGTTCGTTCAAGAATCATATCATATTTGATTTTTCAATTCCAAAATTTCCTATCAACAACAATCACACGTATTTAATCAAAATACATAATTAAAATCTTGCTCTGATACTACTATTGAGAAATCGGGTTGAGATCCGATCCCGACTGCAGCGGAATAATCATGAAAATTTTTTGTGACTTTTGATTTTTTCCAAAATCAAGATCTATTTAATTCTATAAAATGATCAACACAAATTATAATAAAGCAAAAATTTAATTTGTATCTTATTCCGAAACTTGATCTTTGTCTTGTCGTATCTTTCGAACTGTTCCTGAAACTGATCAGTCTCAACCACCATGGCCACACAAGTGTCTGGCCTGTAATGGTATCCACAAAAAAGGTTGAGAGAACTCTTCAACTCTTACAGAGAGGGTTAAGTAAAAAATACTAGCTCTATAGAACTTAAACCTATTTATAACAAGCTTTGGACATTTTAGTAATTTAATTGAAATTAAATTCTAATTTCAATTAAAATTTAATTAGAATTATAAATAATTCTAATTAAATACCAATTATAACCATATAAGATTCAATATCTCATATTGATCTTTATTTATTACATATATCATATTTAATCATAAAGTTTATCAAACTTTACAATCAAGTCCAACTTGATTAAATTAACTTTGCTCTTTTCAACCTATTCTATATATGAGACCCATTAAGTTTCCAAATATGTTGGCAATGATTATAAAATATAATTCTAATTCATAATTAAAATTAGATTAATTAAAACTTTTCTTAATTTATCTTTAATTCTTCAATTAAACAATTTATAATCACATATCAAAATTGACATCTAGCAACGTATCATGACCACACAAACATTTAAGCAAGATTTTTTTTAGTGGCTCAGTTGCTCCGCCGTGAACTCCATAGTTAAATGGGAATGTTGGTACAGTGCTAGAAAGATAGAATCAATATGATCAGTGGCCGGTCACAAAGAATAACTTACCGGTTGGCTACCCCTCACCTAAGGCTAAGACACTGAGTTCGGTAAAATAAAACTCACAAAAAAGAAGGTGACTTTGATGTCAATAAGCCTTTCTTGTGTACTCTCACCGTAAGACACCAGGAACACAAACCAACCACTCTCAGAGTAAGTAATAACCTTTGCGTTTGAAATGAAAACTAAGACAATGCCTTGTCTTTATGAGACATGTACAGGAACGCCGGTGACAACTGAGTATTACCCGGAAGCATGGAGGTGCGGTGATGGCGGTAAAAAGTTTGTGCATGGGTTCACTTCCTTCTCTGACCTTTTCCTATCCTAAAACCGTGCCAGGGATGAAACGTGGCAGAGGAAGGCCTCATGGTTCTGGAAACTCCGGCGCAATGTTCTTGTCGTGTATTAGTAATGCGTGGATTGAAGGAGATCTGCTTAGATATGAAACCTACTCACGAGCAACATCTTCAGTCCCAAAAACCATGGTAAGGTAATATTCATGTCAAACACATAAAGATAGTAGATCCTGGAGTCCAGAAGAGAGTCATCGACGCAGGGACGCAGCTCTGCAAACATGACAGTGGACATTAAGTAGAGTTTTCTCCATCTTTTTACATTTTCTACATTGTGAGTGGTTAGGACAAGCTGCATCTCCTTGGCCTTCAACGGGGAATCCGCATCACCATGTATGTAAAAATGCACTTTTACCTCTAGCTTTCTAATTTTTGAGCGAGCTTGATGACTGTTGATAAATGCCATATCTGGGACCATATACATGATTGGCCCTATCCATGTCTGGAGGTAAGGGGTGGCAAGTTCCAACCATTCCTTCTAGTTGTTTTTTGTGATTCCATTTATGTCAGTGCGATTTGTGTTTTGAGTATGGAGTTGTTATTTATGCATTTTTTAGTCTTTCATGTGGTTTGAATAACGTAGATATCCTTTCTAAGACGAGGTTGGATGCTCTGTCCATATGAGTATGTGTATCCTTGTTTCTCGGATGTAATGACCATGAACGTTTAGTAACCTAGGTTAGGATTCTCGTCTATCCAATTAAGCAATGCACATAATAGGAACTAGCTCGTAAACTAGTTTCTGTAGGGTTACCCGTCTATGCTATGCATGCAGTTCATGGGCGAGGATGGTAACGCAGGGCTATATGCATGACAAACGATAAACTTACCTACACGTTGAGTAGGGTTCTCCTGGCACATCACGCGTTGTATTCGCAAGCTTTCTCAAGCATCCTGACATTTTATTTTTGTCGTTGTACATAACAAACCATCAGTCTTTCTCCTGTCGCGACCCGTTGGTACCCCACCTTTTAGCCTAACGTTTTAAGCTGGACAAGTCCATTGTTTCTCTTTTCTAATTTTGTGCTTCAACCTTTTATAAAAGCCTTCTCCATTAAAAACACACCTCTCGTATACATTGACCCTTTCTCTTGTATTGCCTCTATATTAGAATATCTTTAAATGTTTACGTTTTGACAAGCGTGGGTAAAATACACTACTGCTGCCATTTTGGACCATGTCTTGCAATGTGCGGTTATCAACATTTTTGCTTGCACAAATCAGTGATGTCGTAGTGTACAGGCTAGTTTTTATGTGCATTTAAAGTCTGTTCGGTTGGCTTTTTGTTTTTAGCCTTATCTTTCGTTTTGCTCATATTACTAGTTTTATTAATATTTTAGTATTATTATTATTATTATTATTATTGGTATTTGCTTTTTATTTTTATTCTCAGCGTTTAGAAATTTCTTGTAATAGTACTGACGAGAAACGTGTAAGACTAGAGGTAGGAGGGATGCCTCTAAATTGTGCGGAGGGAATTAGTGCAAACGGTTCAATGCGCACAACAGGCGGGAATAAAGTAGGAGATGATTTAATAAGGGTAGGTTTTTGGAATGTCCTTAGAATTAGTAGAGATTTTAGACAAGTATAGGGTACAAATAGCCTGCATCTAGGAGACCAAGTTCTAGGGTCTAATTATCCTATACTTGTCCTTAGAACTTGAGTACTAGGGTCTAATTTTAGGACTCAAGTTCGGTCTAATTTGTACTTGGTCTACGAGTGGGGATGCAAATCGAATGTGGGACGGTGTAGCCTCCGTAGTACGAGATACGGGCACAATAACACCTAGGGGTATCCAAAGGGCAAGAGGGAGGGTGGATGGAATCTTAGTGGTGTTCAGGCAAGGTTCAGGGGACAGTTAAGGCGAAAAAGAGAGCTTTTAAAGATCTGCTAGCAAGTACAACAGAGGCGGAGTGGGAATTAAATAGAGTTTGGTATAGACTGGAAAAATAGAAGGCAAAGAAAACTATCTCAATGGCTAGAGGAGAAGCATATGAGACTATGTACAGGGATTGGGATACATTAAAGCGAGCACAAAAGATTTTCAAGCTAGCACGAGATAGGGCACGTAGTACGAAAGATTTCAACCAAGTTTGTTGTATAAGTGATGAATAGGACAGGTACTCACAGAGGCCCAAGCCATCAAGAGGAGATGGTAGAGATACTTTTATGGGCTGTTTAACGAAGAGATAGTGGGCAACATAGAGTTAGATGAACCCTCCGTGTCGAGGCATTTTCTTACTAGGCACACATGGGAAAGGGTCACGAGGGGTGAAATTACAAAGGATTTGCAAGGGATGGGGAACGGAAGGGCTATAGGACCGGACGAGATCCCTATAAAGGTGTGGAAGCGAATAGGAGTTGTAGGTATTGAGTGGTTAGTTCAACTCTTTAATGTGATCCTAGAGTTAGCCAAAATGTCAAATGAATGGAGGTTGAGTAGCTTGATCTCCTTATACAAGGGGAAAGGGCACATCCAACAATGTCACAACTACAAAGGTATCAAACTATTAAGTCACACCATGAAGCTATGGGAAAAGCTGATTGAAAAAAGGATTCGGAGAGCTACTTCTATATCGGCCAACTAATTTGGATTTATGTTAGGGAGGTCCACGACAAAAGCAATGCATCTACTCTGTAGACTCATGGAATGCTACAGGGAACAAAAACAAGATTTGCATATAGTTTTTATTGATTTGAAGAAGGCATATGATAGAGTTCCTAGAGAACTCTTATGGAGATGTTTTAAGGCAAAGAGCATTCCTATGACTTATATTGACATAATTAGGGATATGTATGAAGGAGCATTGACTAGCGTAAGGACGATAGGGGGCATCATAGAAGCGTTTGCTATTAGGGTTGGACTACATCAAGGTTCTACTTTAAGCCCTTTTTTGTTCAAATTAGTGTTAGATGCACTTACCAAACATATACAAGGAGAGGTACCTTGGTCCATGTTATTTGCTGACGATATTGTCCTAGTGGATGAGACCAAGGAGGGGGTCAATTCCAAGCTAAAATGTTGGAGAGATACATTAGAATCGAAAGGTTTTAGAATGAGTAGGTATAAGATGGAATATTTAGAATGCAACTTTTCAGGAAACCAAAGGGTACATGAGGTGGCGGTAGCAATTGGTACTGATGTCATACCACAGAGATCGAGTTTTAAATATCTTAAGTTCATCATTCAGAGTGATAGTAATATCGATGCCGATATAGTACACCGTATTAGGTCTGGATGGATCAAATGGCGAAGTGCTTTAGGGGTTTTATCTGACAAAAAGATTCCTTTAAAATTCAAGGGGAAGTTTTAAAAAATGGCGATCCATCTGACTATGCTATATAGGGCAGAGTGTTGGCCTGCCAAACGTAGACATACAGGACAGTTGATGATAGCAGAAATGTGTATGCTTCGGTGGATGTGTGACATTACCAAAACAGATACGATCCAAAATCGTGTGGTGAGAGAAAGAGTACATCTAGCTAGTGTTGCCGACAAGCTGAGAGAGACTAGATTTAGGTAGTTTAGGCATGTGCGCAAGAGGCCTTCTGATGCCCCGGTGTGAAGCTCTGAGAGAATAACCCTTAGTGAATACAAGAGGAGAAGGGGGAGACCTTACAAGAACTGGAGGGAAGTGATCAAGAAGGATTTGTTAGAGTTGGACCTTATTGAGGTAGTGGCTAGAAATAGAAAACGTATGGTAGGATCGGATAAGGGTAAAGGATTAACTTTTAGAGTTCGCTAAAACAACAGAGTAGTTATTTGGAGATGATTCTCGCCATACACAAATTATCGCATGGGAAGTCCACACCATCGTCCTTTCTCCCCTTTTCTAAGTGTAAGTTTTGGATAAGGCTTATGAGCATTCAACTTGGTATCCTAGGACAGGCGTATGGGGCTAATAGGATTGGCATATCTTCAGGTTCTATCAGCAAGGACTCATAAAGTAATTAGAGATGAGGTGAGTAGGACTTTGCAGTTTATCAGGTACTCAAGGATCTGTACTCCACCAGGTACACCCTATTATTTTTACTTAATTTTGTATTTAGTGTAAATTATTTTCACATAATAATTTTCCGTGCTAGTTTTAAGTTGGATCTTGAATTTTTTCTAAATTTCTTGTAAATTGCTTAAATAGTTATTTTTGTTTGTTGTTGGTTTAATTTTTTATTTTAGAATTGGGTTATTAATTAGAACTTTGAGGGAGGGAAGGATTGGAAATTGAAATTAGAAGGAAGTTTTAGAAGGAAGTGTTAGAGATTAGCTTGAGTAGTTAGTAGAGCCATAAAAGACAAAAGAAGGGTAAAATGGAAAAGTCCAAGTAAGTAAGGGGAAAAGATTATTAAAAGGTGGTTTTGTATTGTAAGAAGAGAGAAGTGTCGTGAGAACCAAGGAGAAAGAAAAGTGAAACTAAAATAGAGAGAAGAAGAAGAAGGGAAATCATCTTGCCAAGGTAAGTCTATCTTCTTCTTCTAGCCATGTTAGAGAAAGAACTAGAGAGAGAAAGTATTTCGTAGAGAGAATGGGTGTTGAATTGGAATAAGATGATTTAAAGAACCCATTTGATTCTTAGGGTTTCTAAGTTAGGTTTTGGGCTTCCTAACTACGTGGGTCATGGGTAGGTTAGATTTGAGTTTCACTCACATTTATTGTGATTATATGATTTTCTGAAGTTTATAAGTTGTATTGGAATGTTGTTATGATTAGAACCTTGGTTGTGTTAGGAAACCAAGGGGACACTAACCAAGAGCAAAGGGAAAGGTAAGCTTGGCTTGGATTTCCGCAAGCTTAATAGGTGGATAATATATTTATGGTTATTGTGTAATTGGGCAATATTCTTGCCTATGTGTGTGTTTGTGATTATGACTTTTGTGTTAAACGAAAAGAAGATAAAGTATAAAGTATGAGCATATGAGAAAATGATTATGTGCTTTTGTTTGGGCAAGAGTGGAACCTTTCCATTCGTCACGTGCACGTTGACAAGAGTCTTCTCCCGGCTGCCCGCTTGTGGCATATGAGCTACAAAATTGGACTCATTCTGTTCATGGGGTAAACTTCAGTTTTCTCATTTTGTTTCATGGAACCCTCGAGACATTTGTTGTGCATTGCATCATTTAACTGTTAAGTATGAAGCATATTGAGTATTATGTATTATGAGTTGTTTGTGAATTAAGATAAATGTGATGCATGTGTTGGTTATGTATATACATACATATACTTGAAATTGTGCTAATTACCGATGGCTATATTATATATATTAGCCGTTGAGCTGCGTAGCTCACTCCCATTATTCCCTCATCAGGTGTAGATCAAGAAGATAAGTAATCCTTGCAAGGGTTTTGGGCAAACTCCAAGTTATTAGGAACTCTTGTAACTAAGTTAGTTTGATTCCCTTTGGCTAGCTTTATAAGCACATCAAGTATGGAGCATCCATCTGTATTTGTATTATTGTATTACGCTACTGATGAGCATGTTGATTTTTGCAAAGCTAAGCTCAAATTGTGTTTGGTTTTGTCAAGGAAATATGATTACTTTTGCTTTTGATTCTTTCCATGCTTTATATTACATTTCATACTTCAAGACTTTTTAGGGGTAAAATTAGTGTTCAAGTTTGAGGTAAAAATCTGGAATGATCTTGGTAGAATTGGTAGAAATTGTCTATTTGGAGAGTATCTTTCCAGTTTCCAACAATATAAAGTTTGTATGTTTTGGATATCGTAGTGGAAAGTTATGATCATTTGAAGTTTGTGTTGCAGCATAGGGTGAACCTTTGGGACAGCTGCATTGATTGGAAATTTTAACCCTTATAGTGTCAAAAATTGTTTTGGATGTCTTCAGGGAAGTTATAGGTCTAGAAGTCTTGTTTAAAACGGTCCAAGAATGATCTCAATCCGATATTTGTAGAGAAAGTTATGCCCTTTTGATTGCTTCAGTCTTAGTTTGGCCAACTTCATTTTAGATGACGTCATCTTCGTCTTAGTTTTGGCCAACTTCGTCTTAGTTTTGCTTTTTTCATCTTCATCTTAGTTTTGGCTAACTTCGTCTTAGTTTTGCTGACGTCATCTTCGTCTTAGTTTTGGCCAACTTCGTCTTAGTTTTGCTGACGTCATCTTCGTCTTAGTTTGACTTTTTTCGTCTTAGTTTGATTGTCTCAATTTATGCCATCTTCTTCTATTCTATTTTTGACTGTTTTAAAGGTTGAATCTTGCTCTATGTTCTTCACAAAAGTTGTAGATCTCGAAGCGCGTAGACAGAAGCCTCAGCATTCCCTGGGGCTACAGACTCATCAATACTCTATTGTCTTATTGGAGAGTCTGGTGCAATTGATCCTTGTAATACTCCTCGTGTCCTTCTACGAGGCAGCATCTTACTCCTACAGTAGAAACACTACTGATTAGCTGAATTTTTTTCTTAATCATATTTCCTACAGTATGCAATGCATATGTGACTCTTTTCCAGTTTATTTCAGTGTTGTGACCGAGCGCGTAGACAGTATTCGGTTATCAGTAGATGCGTCTGGGGAGAATTATCTCCCTTCGAGCTCTAGACTCGTTTCAGTATTTCGAGCTCAAGGCTCGTTTCAGTATTTCGAGCTCAAGGCTCGTTTCAGTATCAGTGGTGACTC
>JANKYE010000007.1:9747439-9761519 GCA_032467995.1 Erythroxylum dillonii | reverse complement strand
GTAAACATTACATGTTGATTAATCAAATGCTATTAATATAGCTACAAATCTCAACTCTTGAATTTGATCTAAACTAATTAAATTCGATTCAAATCAATAATTTAAGAAAATTACACTAAATTATTAATTTAAGTTGAAATTAATTGGTTTCAAACTAAAAAACTTCTAATCTATAAAATTTTCAAAATTTTATCAATTTTTAATTTTTAAGAAAAACTCATCTTAAGCTTTTGTTAAAAAATAATGGTGAAAAATAAGTGACATAAACATCATATATCGATTAATCATATGCTACTTGATATGACGATTTAACTTAATTTTTAAATTCGATTTAAACCAATTAAATTAGGTTGAAACCAATACTTTAAGATAATTATAATAAATTATTAATTTAAGTCAAGTTTAATTAATTCAACCCTAATTTAAAAGTGGAGTTGGGTAGTTTTATCAACAGCATTTAATTGGTTTATGAGTAATATTTACACCACTTCTATTTTCTTATATTTTACTAAAAAATAAACTAAAAGATTTTTGAAAAAATTAAAAATTAAAAAAGTGAGATTTTTAACTTATTTAAATTAGAAGAAAGCCACATCCACATCTGTTTTATCCTAAATTTTAGTTATATTAAAATAAAAGTGTAATAAGAATTTATAATATATGTTATTAATAATAGTAGACATTATTGAACTTATGATTGATTGCATTTAGATTTCGATGTTAGTCTTCCATCACGTGGTTTAAGAAAAACTTTTTAAGTACCTTATCTACATTATACGTATTGAAGTTAAATTTTCATAAAAATCTTCTAATTATTTTCAAGAGTTTAGGTTAGGTTCATTATAAGGGAGAGGCTCCGATAATTATCTACAAAAAATTATTATTTAATTTTAAGTTATTAATTTATTTGAAATATATGTTTGGTAAATACCAAAAATATTGCTGCAGACAAAAAATTAATGAGTGTGTGAATTCCTCTCTTAATAAAGAATAGAGAAAATGTTTACAATTGAGCATTACCTCATCACATGTATTAAAATTTTCAATTACATGTAACTTAAAATCTACTCTCAGTCAGCATCGTCTTTATTTTTTTGGTCTTTGACCAGGGTATTTACCGATAAATTCAGTGATTAATCCCCTCGCTAATGGAAAGATGTCTCACAGAATGAGACAGCTAGTTCAAAGCTACTCCATATCTAAAGTCAACGATCAAACCTCTGACCTTTAGTTAATAGTGGATGAGTCTTTTGCCACTCAGCCCTTGAATTAATATAGTCTTTATTAATGTATACATACACACAGATATATATATATATATATATATAGAGCATTAAAATCATTTCATCGGTATAATTCAATCTCAAGTCGAACTTGGTTATTAAGGACAAAGGAAGTGCATGCTTTGCACGATCTTAACTCGACCCGAGTTCTGCAGTTTGGATTCGGGTAAGGTATACAGCGACACCGAAGGAGGAAAGACCTTTCTCCTTTAGTTTCCAAACCTGAGCTTTGGACGTAAAACCTCAGCTTCGGACCACCATAAAATCTAGTATCTCCAAGCTCTTCGTTGTCCCTATATAAAACGCGTCATTCCGTTCTCAGTAATTTTTAAAAACAAAACTCTATAATGAAAAGGCAACAGAATCTCTTGTAAATCTAGTTGATTTGATCAGTGTTGTTCAAAATCGGTCCGTCTTATTTATTGTAATATAGGGTTTGGGGTTCTTTTGTCAATTTTAGAGAAAATGGATGAGTAATTACGATCGTTGTTCTTAGTGATACCACTAACCGACTGAACTCAAGATTCCAAATTTAGAAGCGCTGATCCAGTCTAAAGTTTGATACTTTAGGGGTTAGTTTGCATTTTTTTTCTTGTTAATGTACTTTGGAATTTGATTATTTGCTTTTGTTTAAGGAGTTCTATGTCATTGTTCTGTTGTTTCCTTTCTTCAGGTGTCTTTTCCTGTGTCTGTCTGTCTGTTGAATTTAGTATAACTGGAATGTGGGTTTGATGGGTTAATTTGTTCTGTTTTGTATTTATTTAATTACGTTGATTAAAGGTCTGTGCTTTGAGTTTTCAGTTGGGTCGGGGTCAGTTCGATTTTTTGAACTGTAACCATGGCGACGAGTAATTGGGAAGCTGATAAAATGTATGTATAATTTCCCTTGAAAGTTATTGGTGACTACTTGTTATTAGTTGATCTATGTGTTTATTGATTTCCCACCATAGGGGTTTTTGTAACTTTTGCTGGTAATGATCCATATCGTAGGCTTGATGTTTATATATATGACTATTTGGTGAAGAAGAAGCTCCATGCCACCGCAAAGTCATTCATGACTGAAGGAAAAGTTTCCCCGGACCCTGTAGGTAATGATGATAATTGTGAATATTTATATTTTTCTAAATTTAGAGTAATGGAATGTGCAAGTTTTGGGTGACAATGGGTTGCTTTGAATGATATGTTGCAAACGAATATTTATAGCTTGGTTACAATTGGCTACCACTTCAAAACTGTGCCAAAAGGGTTCTTTTTTTCAATTAACTTCTGGCTTTATATGCAGCAATTGATGCCCCTGGAGGGTTTCTTTTCGAATGGTGGTCTGTCTTCTGGGACATTTTTATTGCACGGACAAATGAGAAACATTCAGAGGCTGCTGCAGCATATATGGAGGTGACTTCGTAGATTTCTAATTAGAACTGTAGTACTGCTATCCGATTGTGCACAATGTTGATGCGTTCTTTATGTACAGGCACAACAAGTAAAAGCAAAAGAACAACAACAGTTGCAAATGCAGCAGTTGCAACTAATGCGTCAAGCTCAGTTACAACGGGGAGGTGCAAACACTCCACCTCTTGGTGGGCCTGTAAATTCTTTAAGTTCTGATGGAATGTTGGGGCAATCAAACGCTAGTGCAATGGCAGCAAAAATATATGAGGAACGTATGAAACATCCTAATCCAGTGGATTCTGATACATCTCAACCTCTTCTTGATGCAAGGATGGCCATCCTAAAATCACCTACAAACCATCCTGGGTAATTTCAACTGTAATGTTTAGTAGAACTTCTACATAATTCTTGGATGTTGACTTTTTCGTACTACCACAGCCAGCTGGTCCAAGGAAATCCTGGAAGTGTGACTGCTGCATTGCAGCAGATGCAGGTACAAATTGAGCAGCACAACATAACACTTTAACACATTTTACTTCAAGTGCTTCAACATCTTGGATGCTCTTTAGTTGCCTTCGTAGTTGGAGTGATTATTTGTTTCTCAACTTTCAGGATGTGAAAGGTGATGTTAGCTGTGGTGCTCGAAGATCCTTACCTATGGCTCCTTCAACTTATGGACCTGGGATGATACAGTCCAGACCTGGAATAGGAAATGCAGGTAGGTTTACCTCGTTGTGAATGGTAAATAGGATTTTAAGAGGCAGATACTTATGTGCACCTTTATCTTGTTAAATAATTATTGATATTGTGTATCAAAGTTCTGGACAGCAGACTCTTTAGAGAAAGTTACTAAATGAGATGAAAAAGGACGAGAATCTCTTATTTCCTTACCATCCAATGCAACGCCTACTCACCAATTAACAGTTCACTCCTATTCATCTCTAGTTTGCACTCTTTGATCTAGCCTCTTGTCTTGGAACTTCTTGTTGAGCCAAAGGGATTCACTGCACTGGATTCTTTTGTCAAAAGTGGGTGAAAGAGAGGATTTACCCTTGGCTTGTTGCATTTCAGCAATTTGGAGATGGAAATGATGTTGGGTGCTGCTTTTGTGTGTGTGTGTGTGAGAGAGAGAGAGAGAGAGAGAGAGAGAGCTTGATGATTTTTGGGATGAAAAAGAAGGAGGTCAATCTCTGCATGTTCTATTTGTGCTGCATATCTTGCAAATTCCAAAATTTATCATCTTATGTTCTTCCTTCTAAGAATGGGTTGCGTTTCCATATTTTTTCACTGGCTGAGGCTTTAGGAGAGTAGAGGGCGTCAAGCTAGATTTTAAGAACTATATTCCCGAGAAAGAACATTCTGTGCATGTGTTGTTATTATTTCTACATAATACAAAAAATCAGGTGAGCATCTACCTCAGCTGCATTGGCATGATTTTACTCATTGAGAATTTATAGCTTCTAGATAATGGGAAAAATAGCTGCCAAAATTATTCTTGTTAGTTGGCCTGCCCTACAAAAGTAAAACCTTTTGGAGTAGTTTGGTTCCTGGGTTTTTCCAACTCAATGATTTTCTTATTCATTTATGTTTATCATCATTTATGTTTATCATTCAGGAATGAACCCTGGAGTCAGTGACCTTCCTTTAAAGGGGTGGCCATTAACTGTAAGTTCATTGTGGAGCAATTTTGCGAAGAGAACCATTTAAAATATCAAATTAGTTATTACAACAAACTGTATTCTCTACAATACAGGGACTTGAGCAGATTCGACCAAGTTTGGGTGGACAAGTTCAAAGACCTCTTCTGCATGGTGCAAGCCAGTTTCAGCTTTTGCCTCAGCAACAACAACAACAGCTTTTGGCACAGGTTCAGGCACAAAGTAATCATGCTACTTTACCATCACATGGAGATATAGATCCACGAAAACTTGTTGGATTACCTCGAGCCACTTTACATGGTAAAGATGGCCAATCGAGTATTAATGATGGTTCTATTGGTTCTCCAATGCAATCAACTTCATCTAAGGTAAGCTTTTATTCCTGTTACCAGTGTACATAAAATAGCCTTAAGGATATCTATATCAGATTCTTTGATGTTCTATTAAGAACAATGAATTGCTTTGTGCTTATTGTATCTTAAAGCAGATAAATGTGCCACAGATGCAATCATCCTCTCAACAACAAGATCCTTTGCAGCCACAGCAAGCACAGCAGGTTTTTCATTTTGGTCTGACATCATAGTATCAATTTTTTTTCTTGGGTTTGAGTTTAAAGATATTTGAACTTTACACGCTTGAGAAACAAGAATCAATTTGGAGTTCGAAAATTAATCATTGACACTTGTATGTGGTGTCTCAGAATAATCGAAAGAGGAAAGGCCCTTCATCTTCTGGAGCTGCTAATAGTACTGGCACAGGAAACACAGTCGGTCCTTCGCCTAATTCTCAACCATCAACTCCATCAACTCATGGTGATGGAATTGCAACGGGAAATCTGCAGCATGCTAATAGCACATCAAAAGGCTTGATGATGTATAATAATGATGGTACAGGAACTCTTGCATCGTCCACAAATCAGCTGGTATAAATTTTTGACCTGAAAATGGAAGTGTTTAAGAAATATTTGGTAGCTACACTACTTTTCTAGCTTGGAAGTTTTTATGACTTGCAAAGTGCATTTGCCACTCTAGATATTAATTGTCATTATCAGTCAAGTCAGTACAAAAAAGTTCTTGATATTCAATCGCCTAGCAAGATCTAGCATCATGCAATTTTTATGATTTCTTTATGCATATAGGTCTTCACTGATGTTAGTTAGCCTAACAATGCTAGTACATAATCATTGAGTTGGGTGTGTCTATACTGTCTGCAGTTAGCAGAGTCATTAATGTTCGAAAGAATTGATTGTCCACTTAATCTGATGCTACTTGCTTGATTATAAGTGGGCATTGGACTCTTATCTGCATATCAGATTCTATTACTATTTTGTGCTTGTCATGAATAGTCCATCGGAGTTACTATGCAAATTTGAGATTTCAGGACACAATTATTACCTATCCCTAATTTTGTTTCTCATGCAGGAGGACATGGATCACTTTGCAGACTTTGCCTCCTTGGATGATAATGTGGAGTCATTTCTTTCACCAGATGATGGAGATGGAAGAGATTTGTTTGGCACATTGAAGAAGGGCACTTCTGAACATGTCCCAGAATCTTCAAAGGGTTAGCTACATTTTTATTTGCTTGCATCTTTGCTTGACTATGTTGACCAGAAGAATGAGTATGTTCTCGTAATCTCAGGCTTGTCATTTAATGAAGTTGGTTCCTTGCGGAAAAGCAATAACAAAGTTGTTTGCTGTCATTTCTCTACTGATGGAAAGTTGTTAGCCAGTGCTGGGCATGACAAAAAGGTATTGTGTTCTACCCCAATATCCAAGTTGGTTGTTAGATCATCTCTTGCTATTTCTGCATTATAGTTTAATCGCAGGGATGCTAATTGAATGATGTATCCTTTTATGTGGAAAATCCAAGAAGCTTATCAGATCCACCTATAAACATTGTTCATAATCACATAATTATTCTCTTCTTTTAAATTCTTCCCATTTGACTTCTTATGATCATACACTTATAAAAACCATCATGCTTTTCAATGGATGTGCATGGAATGATTTTGAATAATGCTCAGGCTTTTTGTGAATTTATATGGCTGATCTCCTGTAACTGGATCAAGCAGATTTACCCTTACAGTAGGTCCTACCTGTTAGGAACCTGTCCTTAGAATACTAGAGGTTAACTATACTATTACAATATACTAAGGTGTGTATACCACTACCGTAGAGAAATGTAGTATTTCTCCCCTAACCAGAGCAGAATATGCTCCTAACCAGAGCTGAATAAGCTCCTCAGAAGGTGCTAATCCTTCTGTCAATCTTCTCTCTTCAATTTCTAGCCTCCCTTCTCTCTTCTCTGCCTACCCCTTTATAGACCCCCTCCTTTAGGTACATTCGGTTATTTGGCTGTAACTAACTCCTTCTAGAATAATTCTCTCTCTCTCTCTCCTGAAGATCCTAACACTACCCTTTTGTAGCTCAACCTCCTCTTACCATCATGAGGTCCTTGTTTTTTGTTTTTCTCTTTTGTTGAACACTTCATGTCAAAGTTAGACAACCTTTTCTCCAAAACTCCTGATGTGCTGTTATATTGAGGAAATATAAACCATCTTCCCGAAAAACTTGACAAATATACCAGCAAATTATTTTTGAGGACATTTCATGCAATTTCACAATATTGTCCTTTAAGATTGGATAGGACAAACTTCCAGAACATGGCAAAAAGGAGGGTGACAGTTTAGGATTCATCTATTAAAACTTGGATGGTTTGATTGCATATTTTCCCTTGTAAACTTTCAAGGATGATTATGGTTGTTATAAACAACTATAAGACCTAGGAACAAATGTGTCATTGATAGCAATGATGTGGATACTAATGTTTTTGTGTCAATAGGTTGTGTTTTGGAACATGGAGACTCTGCAAAGTGAATGCACTCTGGAAGAACACACCCACATAATTACTGATGTCCGTTTCAGACCAAATTCAACACAGCTAGCAACGTCTTCATTTGATATGAGCGTGCGACTATGGGATGGTGCAGATGTAAATTTCTTCCACCTTTGTTTTCTTCTATGGTGTTAGTTACTATTTGTGATTGGCTTCTTTTTTTTTTTTTTTTTTTTTTGAGGATTTTTATGATAACATCAGTTTGCATTGTTTTGTTGACTTCATGTTGATGAGCACAGTTAGTTTCTGTTCTTTGAAAGATCTAAAGAATTTGGTTTCAGTTACCTCTGTTTATTTGTTTGAAGAGTTCCAGAACAAGATGTATTTATGTAGCTAAGTTTTTAATTTAACTACTGCCTAGTTGTCCTGTATACTATAGGCAACTAATGAAGCTCATATTTTGCAGCCAAGATTTTCCGTGAAATTATTTAAAGGTCATACGTCTCATGTGATGTCCCTTGATTTCCACCCTAAGAAGCATGAGCTGTTCTGCTCCTCTGACAGTAACAATGAGATCCGCTTCTGGAATATCACACAATCTGTTTCCACTCGCTTATCCAAGGCCAGCTTTAAATCTTCTTTTGCTATTGTTAACTTATTTTCTTGAAGTTATAATGTAAGTTGTTGCCTGCTCTGACTCTCACTTATATTGAGGAGCAGGGAGGTAATGTTCAGGTTAGATTTCAACCAAGAATTGGACACCTTCTAGCTGCAGCATCAGAGAATGTTGTGTCCATATTTGATGTGGAGACTGACAGTCGGACACATACATTACAGGTACTAGTCTTCAGTTTACAAGAAGTCAATAGAAAACACATCTACTGCTTCTCCCCTTGGTATATGGTTAATTTCAAAGTTCTGACACCTTCGAATACTTAGGGCCACTCGACTGAGGTGCACTCAGTTTGTTGGGACGTAAATGGAGATTACTTGGCATCTGTTAGTCAAGAGTCTGTCAAAGTGTGGTCATTGGCCTCTGGAGAGTGCATTCATGAACTCAATTCAAGTGGGAATAAGTTTCATTCCTGTGCCTTTCATCCAAGCTATTCTACTCTCTTGGTTATTGGAGGCTACCAGGTACCATACTTTTTCAATTTGTGATATGCTTGTTTGTGTTATAAGCTCTTGTTGGATTTTTATGCCCTTTATAGATGAGAGCATATCCCTGTGTTTGGTGCACAAATACTCTTTTGTGTCTATGAAGTTGGATGGATAGGATGATTCATATTTAACTGAAGTCACTTCTAACTTAACTATCTTGTTTCGCTCAAGTGGCTTCAATTCAAAGATGTTTATTGTCCAAGTTGTAGGAAACTGAATTATTCCTTTTACCCTTAAGGAATGTGCAATATGGAAATATTTTTGAGGTCATTTATTCCAAAGATGTTTTATTTGTTGTCGTTTATAACTGTTGTAGTGGCTAATGTTATCTACTTTGTAAACTATCATTCTCGTGCAGTCATTGGAACTGTGGAACATGGCTGAGAACAAATGTATGACCATGACGGCTCATGACGGCGTTATATCAGCTCTGGCACAATCACCAGTTACTGGGATGGTTGCTTCTGCAAGTCATGACAAGACTGTGAAGATATGGAAGTAAACCTGCGATTTGGTGCCTCAAAATCCATGAATATCAAGTATGTGTAGTCTATATATATGCTCAGAACTATGATCCTGGAGAAGAAAGTAGGAAATAACGTACGATTGTCTCTTCAATTCCATTATTTATCTTTACTTCATAAAAGGGTTTGAGGTTCCTTGCAGTGGGGTTCTTGCATTTCTTGAACCTTAAAGCTACAATCTGGAAAGAAACATGTTTGATGGTTGCTTGCTAAAATGTTTGTTAAGAGGTTTCCACACAATATTATTGGTCATAAATTGGCACTTGATTTCAGAGATTTCCAGTAAAACGTTTCATTATGTAGGGCTTCCTCGTCCCTTCAGTAAACAATGGATTAGTTTGATATTTAATGTATGAGTTGGTGGAACCCTTATGATTCCCTTAGGAATTGGGATTTTGGGAGTCTGTTTGCTAGATTTTTAAAGGCCGCCAAAAGTGTACGAACATGGAGTTGCGCGTGGAGCACCGATTCAGTATCAGGAGCGTGGTGGTTATTGTACAAGAAAATAAATGTTAAGAGCGATAATTATGAAATAATGAGACTGCACTTTCCACTTGGCCACTTCAAAAAGGGTATCCAATGTTTTTTCTCGTCATATCGTCCAGCGAGATAATGTCGCCAATGATACCTGTGGTTGGTGTTTCGCTTTTGCTTTTTAGATTATTACTGAATCTCTTAACTTTATATATTAATTGAACAATTTAGAAATGGAACATTAAAATAATTTATGACATGATAAACAAAGTACTTTATTCTGTATTTTATAATATTAATTAAATCAGCGTGACTTATAATTCATTAATTATATATGAAAGATATCAAGGTTGAAGAAAAAATGCATTTAATTTCTCACGAGAATATGTAAATCCATCCAATTTCCCAAGTCCCGACCCTACTCTGCCCTACACCGACGCCTTTATTCTGATTTCTTCCTCACTCTCCATTCCTCTCCTGCCAAACACAAACACACACTTTGCTTTGCTCTCTCCTTCTCTCCGCCCTAACAAACAACTGCCTAAACCACCTTTGTACTTCTCCTGAAACCTTCTCTTATCACTTTTCTCTCTTATTCTTTCACTCCATGAGATATATAGAGATACGAGATAGTTGAAAGGTCGACAAAATGGGTAAGTACATGAAGAAGGCCAAAACGGCAGGTGAAGTCGCCATAATGGACCTCTCTCTCGGCGTCCGTACACGAGCCAAGACTCTCGCCCTCCAACGCCAAGCTCACCTCAACACTTCCCCCGTCTCTGCCGGTTACCTCCAGCTTCGGAGCCGCCGCCTCGAGAAACTCCCTATCCTCTTGCATGATTCCAAGCGCCAAGGTTACGCACTCAACAACAACGATCAACAATCTAGCCCTGACCCTATTCGCAAACCTTTTGCTGATTCTGGACAAAAGGAGGAGGAGGATGGCGGAACAAATAAAGGAGAGTTGATTCCAGAATATGCCAGCCAGAAGGCTGAGAGCAACGATTTGGGTGTTGAAGCTTCTTTTGGGGAGAATTTTTTGGAGATTGAAGGTAGAGATAGGTGGGTTTTCCTCCCTTCTGTTAATACCCAAAACTGATTTTTCAACTCTTTGGATGCTTTTGCTTCTGATTTTTAAATTTTACGAGTTTTTCTTTTTCTGTCTTAGCAATTTGGGGATTTGAATTTGATTATAGTTATAATGATTTTGGTATTTGTTACGCTCCCTTTTGTATTCATTTTTAAAATCATTTTGAGTATTATAGCGTCTTCTCGTGAATTAAGCTTCTTAGGCATTTGTTTCCAGCTTTGAATTTTAAGTGGAATGTGCATTGAAATCGTACTTCGTTTTCAGCCTATATTCGTTTATTATGTTTCTCTCATGCTCCGAAGTATATATTTCCACTACTTGTTTTGTCAATTTTTTATTTTTCTGATCTCCGAAATATTCGCTGTACTGTTCCCTGACCTTGTTTGTAAGAACTCGATATTCCTTTATTTTTTATCCTAATTTATGTTTAGTTGGCGACTTGGTGATTTAACTGAACAGAAAGTGTTGTTGAACCTTTTAATCTTCTTTAACTTCCATCTCTGAGCGGGCTATAACATTCATGTGACATCTTAGCGTTTAACACGAGTAGTTTATAAAGTTAGTTATCTAATTGTCTGATTTATATCTAAGACCCTGGTGTGAGTAAGAAAACAGTAGCTCATACATGTTACTATATTGTCTTTGCTTTGAACTTGATCATCGTCACCCATTTCTATAACTTGAGTGGTTTTTGATGCAAGCCGTCTTCACGGCTTTAGCATGTCCATGATGTGTTTTTAATTCTTTATCTTTCAATATTAAAAGGGGATGATATTCCACCATTTTTAATTAAACAATCAAATCTCTTTTAGCTTTTTACATTAATTTGTTCCTTTCTTGAATTTTTAAAGTTATCTCGTACTCAGCATAATTGTAGAAGTACTGATATTGTACTCTAGGAAGTTATGTTGCTCACAGAAATTTGTTAGTTAGAATTGGTTTGGCAGGCATCCATGTGATGCGAAGTTAATGTGCTAACATTTACAAGTAGTCATTAATCTTTTTGTCTTCAAACACTTCACATGCATTGAAATCTTGAGATAACCTGTCTTCTTCTTGTCTGATTTACTGGTTTTGGTACTTTCTTCTCTGGTCACATCATAAGGATGGATATAGAATGGAAAAGACAAAGATTGGATGTATGAGATGAATAATCTTGTTAGGTAAACTCAAAAACTTTTGGTTAAAGGCTAGTATCACAGGGGAGAAAGATTTTACATCCCCGTGCATACTGATTACTGAGATCAGCTTGTGGATCTTTACAATGTTCTTTAGCAGTTGTAAAGTATTCATGATTCAAAAAGCCTGCATCTTCTTGTGGCATCTTCAATGTCTGCTTTAAGTCTTTTCAAGTGCTTTGCTGTTTATTGTCGATAGGTTACTGTTACCTTCGCAGAAATTTATGTGGGTTGTCTGCCAATTAGGATTATTTAGATAGTGGGCTGGGCGGTAAAAATAACAGTACATCTCTAAGATGTTTTTTAAGGAGTAATCTTTTCGATTCTGTTTGCCATTATCTCCTTTTTCATGTTAATGCCATTTGCATGAGATTAATTGTTATTTACGGTTTTTGGTGCAGTCAATAAGATAGTCAACCAGTCCAAACACGCATTATGTATGTCTCTATGGATTTTTGAGTTATATTGCAACTAGTCTTATGTCTTTTTCTTTTTTTCTTGTTACAGGAGCACAAGGGAATCCACTCCTTGCAGTTTGATAAGGGATCCAGAAACCATAAGAACCCCTGGTTCCACTACTAGGCCTTCCAGTTCAACTGAAGCTAGCAGGAGAATACTGAACTCAACGCATGGCCACGTTCCTACAGCTCGTGAAATGAATGAATTCTTTGCTGAAGCTGAAGAAGGGCTAAGGAAACAATTTATTGAGAAGTATAGCTACTTCTACTTATAGAGCATTTTTCAAGAATCTTCATATTTTCCAACTGCAAAGCCTACCTTTGGTATCTTATCAGCTAACACAAAAAACCAAAATTTGCAATTAATTACAGGTACAACTTTGACCCCCTTAAAGACAAGCCAATGGCCGGTCGCTATGAATGGGAGAAATTGGACCCGTAGAAGACAAAAGTCTTTGTTCAGTCAGAACCCTTTTCCTGCAAGCTCAACTGATCTTTGAGCGTAGGAGTTTTGAAATAGCAGGAAATATTTGTTTACTTGTAATGGTGATGATTTTATTTCCGTTTTCCATCGCCCTTTATGATAATTGTAAAGAAGTAGGATTATGGAAAATGTGTAGACTAATGGTCTGTAGCATACCAGGGGTGAGTTACACAACAAAATACAAATCAAAAGTCCTTTGTCTAACAGATCATCAGAAAGAGGGGAAGAGAAGTAGAAACAGGGTGTAGGGGTAGGGTTTTGTCTTTGTTAGGTCAGTCTAGATGGTACAGGAATTAGTAGATTGTACTGTATTTTTCTTTCCCTTCTTTGTCTATACTTGTACTGATGGAAACTCTAAAGCAAGTTGGAATAAATTAATGACCCCTTTTTTTCACCCCCTCCAGTTTGCTGTCTCATCCACTATCGTCTTCCGTTTCTTTGTATGCATAGTTAGCTTAATGGAGTCATCAATCTCCATTGATGCCTGTCCATCACTGGTCCGAGACAAAAACATCGTTCACATCTGACGAGTCGCAGAATGGTTGGTTGGATCATGGATGGCGGCAATTGCAATGTGGGGTGGGGTAGCTGTTTTGGTGCTAAATGTCTTACGAGAATCTTGTCTTCTCCACTATCCTTTCCACCTTTGCAGTATTTTGCCTGGACGAGGGTTAATAGAACAGGTTGGCACTAGAGAGTGGAACAAAGAATCTGTTCCCTGCGAGTTACCTGTCTATTCATTATTCACCACTTGTACTATATGGTGCCAAATTATGCAACGTTGGATATGCTTGGGGGGATCCTCCGAAGATTCCAATGATCACGCCTCAAGCGGCTTATAGAGTTTCTTTTCCCCGTCGATAGTATCACGGATTTGGACTTCTTAGTTCTTACTGTATCAAACAGAACAACACTTGAGTGTTGTTACACCCAATCAGCTTTACTGCAGAACGTGACAATAGGGATGGATGCCAAATGGAGCTCTGGATCACAGGGTTATTCTGTGCCTACTTGTTTTATGATCATCCGTCCATTCAATTTTTATGACCTTAATAAGATAGACATAGTAACAGGTGATTTGTTTCCATTCCAATAAATAGATAGCATACCATTTTTTTATGGTGGTAAGAATTATTGGAATTTTAGTTTTTTTTTTATTAAGATCAATAATCGTTACCTGAAAGGAAGACTACTTACTATGATTGATAGGCGGAGAGAGCGAAGACGAGCTGCTCGAGCGTCTGGAGTGTGAATTGTAGACGCCACGGTCTTGTCAAGGCTAAAATGATAAGATGCCTTGATTAAAATGCTAAGGTGGTTGGTTATAATGGGAGGTCGGTGGTAGTGTTTGTTTTAAAAACGTTAATGATGCGGCAGAGACTTAAAAAGAGAATCTTCAATTTTCAATGAACCTTTCTCTTACTTTTGAGTTATAGCAAAACTTTCAACTGCGCATTTATTGCTTATTTTACCAATAAATGACTTTAACGAGGAAACTAAAAAATAATAGAATAAAATAAAAAATAAGTACAATATTTAAAAA
>JANKYE010000007.1:9727641-9740473 GCA_032467995.1 Erythroxylum dillonii | reverse complement strand
ATTAATTACAATATAAGTAATTAAAATATGATTAATTAATTAATTAAAATATAATAAATTTTTATTTCTCAATATTTTTTACAAATCAACTACTGTTAATGGTAATAGTAATCATTCTTTCCTCTTAACCAACCATAATAATAATAATAATAATATTCATTCTCATTTCTCACTATATTTATTTTCATTCCAGACAGTGTAATTGAATTCATTTCTAATATTACCGAGTTTGTTCCAAATAGTGTAAATTAAATTCAATTCACTCTCATTAATATAATTAAATTTAATTCGTTAATAAATTCAATTCAAAAATTTCCAAACAGCCCGTTAAGTTTGGACCCTTGACCTTGAGGCCAAATCATGCTCAGGCTTAGGCTATATATCCCAAGCTCGAACCAAGCCTTGAGCTCTTCTCGGCTTACTACCATGCTCGTTATATCATTTTAACAAGTTGAGTTGATTAAACTTAATTTGTTTATAGTGTCAACTCTGTTTTTTTTTTTCCAAACAAAAATGGACTCTTTTTCAAGAACACATGGCAATTTTTCTTCCAAAATGGATTAACTAAAAAAGGATTTAATTGAAGACATTCCAAAATTTACAAGGGCAAAGTAAAATAATGCGAAAAGAGAAGGACTAATGGAAAAGAATGGGCTTGCTTTTGCCAAAAGACTTAACTTGCTTGTTGGTCAAGTTGGGTATTGCAATTCACAACTTATTAGCACCTTAGTCCTCTCTCTCTCTTTGTAAACTGCAGCGCCTTCTCTCTCTCTTTCTTACGCCAATTTAGGGTTTATAAAATTTCCCTTTGGGAGAGAAATTGATTTGCAAAATTGGGGATTTTGATTTGTTTCGATTAGATTTGAACCAATGGCGGCGATGACGGTGAGCTCTGCTGGTGGCTTGCTGGCGATGCTTAATGAAAGCCATCCTTTGCTCAAACAACACGCTCTTTATAATCTTAATAACTTCGTTGACCAGTTTTGGCCTGAGATCTCCACTAGCGTGCCTATAATGTAACTCTTTATATTCGATAAGTTCTGTGTTTTTGTTCGGTTTGTCGTTTTTTATCTGTTTTATTCACGAAATAGTTTGGGGTTATGGAAGGGGAAATGAAAAGTTTGGATCTCTGTAGTTCTGAATTTGAGTCTTCCCTTAGTTTGTTGTTTAGATTTCGAGTACTATTGCATTGAATTGGTACAAGTTAAAAAATTGTTTTTCTTAGGTGTGAATTGCTGCTGCTTTTGGTTGTTACTGCAACTCTCTACTTCTCTCGTTTGTTTACTTGGTGCGATATCTGGGTAGCAAGCTTAATTTGGCTAAGCGCATGCCGGAATTTTCAAATTGATTATATTAAGGATAAGAACCATGTAAGCTGCAGATTTCGGTCCAAAGCATACTTGAGGTTCAAATTCTGCTGACAAGTTGTATCGGCTTATATCTTGTTGATGATAAGCATAGTGTAGTAATTCTATGTTTCTTCTGTTGGAGTTTTGAGCCAGATTAGGATTTAACACAGCAACTGCAAAATGTTTAGGTCTTATTGCTCTTATCTGTTGATACTCAACTCAGTGTTTAGTGTTTTGTATGAAGTATGAAAAGAGAAGTAAATGGTGTAGATATATTTGATTGTGACCTTTATTTGTTCACATTCCAATTTTAATGTTCTTTTCCTTCTCGTTCAATTTGAGTTGTGCCATTGAACAATTTTGGGTGTCATCGGCTTGAGATTTCCATTTTCCATGTTGATTTTAATATCGATACATTTTCCTTCTCATTCAGAGAAAGTTTGTATGAAGATGAGGAGTTTGATCAACATCAAAGACAACTTGCTGCACTGCTTGTTTCCAAGGTTAGAACTGGCTTATTTTCTTTAGTTCCTGCTGCTCTATCTCTTCCATTTGTGGAGAAAGGAAGATGAGGATAACATAATTAGCATAGTCCATTGTATCATTAATTCTAGGAATTTTACCCTTGGATACAAATATTTCATATATATGTATGTGATAACGACCATCTGAGATTTCATGTGATGCAAAAGAGCTTAGACTTTTACATCTTGTTTGTTAACCTTCAAATTGAAAAAAGCTATTGATGAGCTCTGTCCTTGTTTAGTGGTAAAAATCCAAATGAATCAAAATATAGAGTGTCCTTGGAGGGGTCCAATCTGGATAAGAATCTTTTTACAGTTTATTTCTTTTCAACCATGATAATCTTAGCTTAACTGGATTCTTGTCTCAGGTATTCTATTACTTGGGTGAACTTAATGACTCATTGTCTTATGCCCTTGGTGCTGGCTCCGAGTTTGATGTTTCCGAGGATACTGATTATGTTCACACTCTTCTTGGTAATTATTCTGATCAACTTGCATTGTTTTCATATCATGGGAGATGGCGATGTTAATTCTGAGGCTTTAGAGTTTTCATTGTATTTGACTTGCTAAATGTAACAGCACCAGTGACGTTCTTAACTTAACTGTCAGCATTATTGCCAGATTTACACCTTTTTGTTGGTTCATTATAATCTGTCCTCCTCTGGTTTTTGATTTTGATATCTAGTCATGTGTTGGCATAGCCAAGTTACATGATAAGTCTTTGGGCCATTGATTTGACATTTTTTTTGTCTACATCATCAGCCAAGGCCATTGATGAGTATGCTAGTCTAAAATCTAAGGCAGCTGAATCAACTGATGCAATAAATGTTGACGCTAGGTTGGAGACCATTGTTGAGAGAATGCTGGATAAGTATGTAGTTGTAAACTCTCTTAGTCGTTTTTATCTGTGATCCTTCTAGTTATCTTATCATTTCTTCTGTTAGGTGTATTGTGGATGGAAAATATCAACAGGCAATGGGAATTGCCATTGAATGTCGAAGATTGGACAAACTTGAGGAAGCAATCACTAGGAGTGATAATATTCATGGAAGCCTGTCCTATTGCATTAATGTCTCTCATTCTTTTGTTAATCTAAGAGAGTATCGACGTGAGGTAAGTAGGTTCATCAACTTATAATTGATCAAACGTAGACATGGCTTAAATTGATTAAATCTGCATGTTTAATATGTTAATGTTCTGATTAATTTATCGTTGTTGCGAACATGTTCTATTTTTTCTAATCTTACTCTTGCATTCAGTGCTTGTTTTGGGTCTACATAATTATGCATGCATTTTTGATGATCATTTAACAAGTTTCTGCTGTACTTGTTCTGCTGATTGTTGGTTCATCAACTAACATGTGGTATTGTTGGTTCATCAACTAACATATCTTGATGGGCGGCATTATGGATGAATACTGATCATTATTTGATTTCCAGGTCCTTCGTCTTCTTGTTAATGTGTACCAAAAGTTGCCTTCTCCTGATTTTCTGAGCATATGCCAATGCTTAATGTTTTTGGATGAACCTGAAGGTGTAGCAAACATTTTAGAGAAACTGCTACGCTCTGGAAACAGGGATGATGCTCTCTTGGCATTCCAGATAGCCTTTGATCTTGTGGAGAATGAGCACCAGGCTTTTCTATTAAATGTTAGGGACCGCCTTTCAGCTCCAAAGCTACAACCTCCAATATCTGCGCAGCCAAGATCTAATCCAGGTTCTGCTCAAACTGAAAATCCTGCTACTGCAGAGGATGTCCAAATGACAGAAGGAACTTCAACAACGACTGAGCATGTGCATGATACAGACCCTAATGAGGCAATTTATGCTGAGAGGTTGACCAAGATTAAGGACATTTTGTCTGGAGAGACCTCAATACAGTTGACTTTGCAATTCTTGTACAGTCATAACAAGTACGAATTAAGTTCTTGTACAGACATAATAAGTTCTTTGCAATTCGATCTCACAAATTAAGCATTGTTTGTCTTGTAGAGGATTGGTAAGGGGGTAAAAGTAACTCTTGTAACTTGCTTTACAGATCAGATCTGCTCATTCTGAAGACAATAAAGCAGTCTGTTGAGATGAGGAATAGTGTCTGTCATAGTGCAACAATTTATGCAAATGCGATCATGCATGCTGGAACGACTGTGGATACATTCCTAAGGGAGAATCTGGTGAGTATTAGAACGTGCTTTCGTTTTTTATTAACTTTTCCTTGGTTTGTTTTGTTCTTTTGTTTCTTAGGCTCCATTTGTAGTGATTGTTACATTGTTTTTGGTTCAAATATATTGGCAGGACTGGTTGAGTAGGGCTACAAATTGGGCTAAATTTAGTGCTACGGCAGGTCTTGGTGTTATTCACAGAGGACATCTACAGCAGGGGAGGTCACTTATGGCTCCATATTTACCCCAGGGTGGAGCTGGTGGGGGAGGCAGTCCTTATTCAGAAGGTGGCGCCCTCTATGCTCTTGGTCTAATTCATGCCAACCACGGAGAAGGAATTAAACAATTTCTTCGTGATAGCTTACGTAGCACAAATGTAGAGGTATGGCTTTGATCATGATGCTTGCTTTTGACTTCCTTTTTGAGTCGATTTGTGTTGCTGCTTGACTCTAAGATGGAGATGCCTATGCAGGTTATTCAACATGGTGCATGCTTAGGTCTTGGTTTGGCAGCTCTTGGAACTGCTGATGAAGACATATATGATGACATTAAAAGCGCATTGTACACAGACAGTGCTGTTGCTGGTGAGGCTGCTGGAATTAGTATGGGCTTGCTTATGGTTGGAACTGCTAGTGAGAAAGCAGGTGAAATGCTTGCTTATACTCACGAGACACAGCACGAAAAAATCATAAGGTAATTTTAGGCTTCATTCTATTATAGTGCGTCTCACTGAGCCTTCATTTGAGGCTTTTCCCTTTGTTTATGAAGTATTTTTGTGCTGCAGAGGGTTGGCATTGGGTATAGCTCTTACAGTTTATGGAAGAGAAGAGGAAGCAGACACACTAATTGAACAGATGACTCGTGATCAAGATCCCATACTTCGTTATGGTGGCATGTATGCATTGGCGTTGGCCTACAGCGGAACAGCAAACAATAAGGCCATACGCCAACTGCTGCACTTTGCTGTATCAGATGTCAGTGATGATGTAAGGAGGACAGCTGTTCTTGCACTTGGATTTGTTTTGTACTCTGAACCAGAACAGGTTTGTTTTCTCTTCCTGCCATTCTGATTCACATTTTTGTGCTTCATGTTCGTGCATTTTCGATGACCATTTGCCATAAAAGCTACTAATAGTTGTTCACTTGTATTTTTCTTATTCTGTCCCCTTCTGAACTTTTCTGCTGTGGTTGGTGGTATGATTTGTCCCTCACTAAACTTTGGATAAAGCAGACTCCACGAATTGTCTCCTTGCTATCTGAGTCCTATAACCCACACGTCCGATATGGTGCGGCTCTTGCGGTGGGCATTTCATGTGCTGGCACTGGAATGAGTGAGGCTATATCATTGCTCGAACCTTTGACATCAGATGTTGTTGATTTTGTTCGTCAAGGTGCCCTTATTGCAATGGCCATGGTCATGGTTCAGATGAATGAGGCCAGTGATTCTCGTGTTGGCACATTTAGGTATTGCATATCAGTGCTGTGCCTCTTGATTTACAAAGGATATTACTGCTAAAAGAACATGAGTTACTATATGATCACAATTTTTAAAACCTAATTTCTATCTCTTAATTTAGGCGACAACTCGAAAAGATTATTCTTGATAAGCATGAAGACACAATGAGCAAGATGGGAGCAATCCTTGCTTCTGGAATACTTGATGCTGGTGGAAGGAATGTGACCGTAAGGTTGTTGTCTAAGTCAAAACATGATAAGATCACTGCTGTTGTTGGCCTCGCCGTTTTTAGCCAATTCTGGTATTGGTACCCCCTCATTTATTTCATAAGCTTGTCATTCTCGCCCACCGCTTTTATCGGACTGAACTATGACTTGAAGGTTCCAAAATTTGAGTTTATCTCGAATGCAAAGCCTTCCCTATTTGAATATCCAAAACCAACTGTTGTTCCTAGCACCAGATCAACTGTGAAACTTCCTGCAGCAGTTCTTTCAACATCAGCAAAGGCCAAGGCAAGAGCAAAGAAAGAAGCCGACCAGAAGGCTAATGCTGAGAAAGCAGCTGGAGTGGAGTCATCGTCTGCTGCAGTGTCACATACTGGAAAAGGAAAATCATCCACTGAGAAGGATGGGGATTCCATGCAGGTAGTGATGTTGTTTTGTCCCTCATAAGCTTGCCTTTCCTTCAACTATTTTATGTTTCCGCTGTTTGGGATTGGACTGTTCCATATATAAGAGCTGAATGGGGTGTTGATCTGTGTGCTGTCTTAAACTGATGATCTTGTATCTTTGGTAGGTTGATAATACACCAGATAGAAAAGCAGAGCCTGAACCTTCTTTTGAAATTTTGACCAACCCGGCCAGAGTGGTTCCAGCACAAGAGAAATTTATCAAGTTCATTGAAGGTAGCAGGTATGTGCCAGTAAAATTGGCACCTTCAGGATTTGTCCTCCTGAGAGATATGCTACCAACTGAACCTGAGGTACTCTCCCTAACTGATGCACCAGCATCAACACCATCCCCTGCTAGTGGTTCAGCAACCGGACAGCAGCATGGTTCTACAGCAGCCATGGCTGTTGATGAGGAGCCTCAGCCACCTCAGTCTTTTGAATACACTTCATGATTGAGTGGTAACGGGCATCATATCCCTGTGATGTTAACTCAAATGCGATCCTGCAAGCAGAGACAAGGTGAAAACATGTCCGGGCAGCCACTTTTGCAGTTCTGCATGTTTATCGGCAACCTGAAGTGAGCTAAAGTGTGGGGCTCTTTACTGTGTTTAGGTGGCAGTGGTCTTGGTTTGGGTGCGCTCACGTTGATCTGTGAAATGTCTCATTTGGTAGTTAATAGCTTTACGTTTGATGGTTATGAGGGTGAGAAAGGCGGGGACTACTAATCAATTTGCTTTCTTGGATGATGTCATTGTATAATTGCCTTCCTGGAAAGAGAGACATTGTATCTACATCGTTCTGGTTGCTGAACGAGGCCAAGCCAAAGTCTTTTCCTATACAGTCCATTGTTTACTTTTTGCGGGTAGTTCTCAAATCCCAAAAGGGAACTTTATAAGATCTTGAGTGTTCGCCATAGATAACTTTTGGATAGAAAATACCCCTGATCAGTGAGATGATTTTAAATCTTGGCGGTTCTATCACATTTATGGTCACAATTTTCCAATCAAAAATTCACTTTGGCATAGGTCATGGTCCACTGATCTTAGAGCTGGGAGTTTAAAATTACCTGTTGGATTGAGCTCAACTGAACATAGAAATTACCTTTGGCATAGGTCATTTGAATGATTGACATTCGTTTAGGGCAAGGATATGCTATTTTCATAGGTTACTTCACAGTAAAATTTAATCTCGTATATTGAGAAAAAAGAAATCCGACATTTGAAGAAAAGCGTCACACACGCCCACTTTATATTTACTCTATTCCGAAAATTCGTAGACTGAAAAGAAAGGGGTCGCAGTGATTATACGAACAAAACAAAACAAAAGAGGAGAAGAAATCCATGTCAGACACGTCCAATAACAACAATGAAAGTTTGGTTATTTTAGTCAAAAAACAAAAAGATATATATATATATATATATATATATACATTATATAACAACAATGAATGATAGATCCTAAATATTTAATTTGGTGAATTATGTCTTCGTCAATCGCTCCATTGCTTTGGATGATAAATCTTAAATATTTAAAATACTTTTTTATGGTTTAACTTCTGAATCAATCTTTTCTTCTACATCAGAAGTCACCTTATAATCCAAAAATTTATACTTCATTTATTTAGTCTTAGTCTTACTTAGTTTAAAACCCTTCGACTCTAAAAGGGTTTCATTCATCATAAGTCCCTTGAATATTTTTAGTTATTTCACTACTACAAATAAAAAGGGTTTAATAAGAAGCTTTAGTGTAGCCAGTATCAATAAGGAAATTTTTTTTTTGGTAAAATCAATAAGAAAATATTATGTATCTCTTCCTATCATCTTCACTATTATGTTTACACCTTCTTATATATTCTTAATAGTCTGTATATAAATCATAGAAACTCCCTTAACTTTTAAACAAGCCCTACATCATTTATATATGGTGCAAAGGATGCATTCTCGTATACAAAAACATCTAACATTTTTTTTAGTCCTGTAGTCTAGTATACATAATCATTTGATGAGGATCGACGATTGTCCTCATCCCAAGTAAGGTTATACGTTAATGTCACAAAATCTAATCGATCAGGGTCATCATCCCGAATTTCGTTTTTTTTTTTGTTTATTGGGGTCTTGAACTAGGAGGTATTTATTTATATTAATCGAGTATTTACTAAAAATATGTTGTACCTGTCTACATGAAATTTAAAATAATTTTACAGGTAAATAAGCAGAAATAGCCCAAGCGCCTTCACTCGACTCTCTAAGTGACTTTCATTTAATTTATAAATGAATACATATTAATTTGTTACATATTAAAGGGTTGTCGACTGTGAGAATCAACGTGATAGCAAATAAAGAATAGTATTAGCATCCCATTTGCAGAATATTATAAATTTCAAAGTGAACTGATCTTTTACGTAATTAGAGTCATGAAAAGATATGGAAAAGCAAAGTTGAAGAGCGTTGTTGGCCTGTGACTATCTTTAATAATCAGAGGTGGTGAATGTGACTGTGGAGATGAAGCTGTGAATGTGAGGTGTCCATTAATCCACCGGCTCCTCTGTCACTCTTATCTGTCTTCTTTCTTCAAGTCAAACCCATCTTTGATCAGTGTTTAGAAGGTCTATGTACTTGGCCCGTTCTCGAGAATCCTCACTTAAAAAAAATATATATATATAAAACCAAACAAAGCTTCGTTCTTGGTGGTACCCCATAACTTCTGCTCTTCAAATACCAAAACCCCACTTCCGCTCTTGTCTTATTGGAAGCCTCTCTCCAATCAGGTTATTGCTGCGGTCATTTCTGTTTTATCATAACTTCCATGCAACTTCTATATATCGTCTTTCTTTGTACTTTTCTGGCTTGCTACTCACTACTTACAAGTCATTACTGGTCTTATCAAGAATGTCCAAATTTACATGAGAGTCTTATTTACTTGCGCTGTAAATTTACGAGGGTTATCATATTTTCAGGTGAAGGAAACTCATCCAGGAGATTTCCAAGGTTCGCTTGTCGTTGCATGAATTGAGCTCATCTCATAGGGTTTTCGATTAAAGTGCGTCCCTATAAATAGAGCAATGGACAAAGAAGAGAACTACTCGGTATGTCTAGGCTCATTTCTTATCAACCACATCATTACTATTTGTGTTCTTTTCTCGATAAATCTTTTCAATCACCATGTTATTTTTCTCTAAGCTAAACTTGTTTCACCGTCAGGCAAGCTTTACCGGACTTGACTACACTCTGGACAATCATCACCATCCACAAGAAGAGCTCATGAAGCTGAGAATTGGAGAAACTTCTGGTGGTGACAGTAATGGAATGGTTGATCATTTGCTCCACAGTTCCCAACCACAGCAACAAATACCATCTGGATTTTATGCATCTGCTTCGTTTGATAAACTGAGCTTCGCAGATGTGATGCAATTTGCTGACTTTGGACCTAAGTTGGCCTTGAATCAGGCCAAGATCTCTGAGGAAGAAACCGGGATTGACCCGGTTTACTTCCTTAAGTTTCCGGTTCTGAACGATAAGAAGGAGGAGCAACCATTAATGGTTCCTCAACTAGGTGGAGAAAATGATGAGAGGTTTAAAGATGGGAACAGTTTGGACAACAGGACAGGATTAGTAGGAGAAGAGAGGGTTGTGAGAGAGGATGAAGAGGCTAGGGTTTCAGACAACACATCGGTACAACTCCAGTTTCTAGGAGATCAAGATCCTCACCAAAACAAGAACCTGGTACCAGAAGTGAAGAGCAAGAGAAAAAGACCAAGAGCCATCAAGACGAGTGAGGAAGTGGAGAGCCAAAGAATGACGCATATTGCAGTGGAAAGAAATCGAAGGAAGCAAATGAATGAACATCTTCGAGTTTTGAGGTCTCTCATGCCTGGATCATATGTACAAAGGGTATCAATCAACTTGCTTATCTTTCACAAACATCGGATCCAAATTGTGGTTGTTGAATTTCTTATATTGTTCTAAAAATGAACTAAGTACGCTTTTAAGGAAACTTGAGAAACACCAGATTTAAGTCATTGGATTTGCAGGGAGACCAAGCTTCAATTATTGGTGGAGCCATCGAATTTGTGAGAGAATTAGAGCAACTTCTCCAATGCTTGGAATCTCAAAAGCGTCGTAGATTCTACGGAGAAGCTGCTGCGAGACAGATGGGAGATCCTTCACTTCCAATTCCACAAGCACAACCACCGTCGCACTTCCTTCCTAATAATCCTCTTCCTCTTCAACACGATCAAATGAAGCTTGTCGACTTCGAAACCGGACTCCAAGAGGAAATCGCCGAGAACAAGTCTTGCTTGGCTGACGTTGAAGTGAAGCTTCTGGGGTTCGACGCCATAATCAAGATTCTCTCTAGAAGAAGACCAGGCCAGCTAATTAAGGCCATTGCAGCTCTTGAAGATCTGCAGCTTAATATTCTTCACACCAACATCACCACAATTGAACAAACTGTTCTCTACTCATTCAATGTCAAGGTAAAACACTTTATTCTGATACCCTAACTCAAGTTAATTTCTCTCTTTTTTAACACAAGTTCCAACCCTATTTTACTCGACTTAAAATTGAAGACGGTACATATATAACATCTTAGTTTCTTGGTGGGTTTATTGCACCTTGAGTCTTGACCAAAAAGGGTCCCTGTTGGATGTGATATTGATCTTTCTTGCAGGTTGCAAGTGAATCAGGGTTTACAGCAGAAGATATAGCGAGCTCGGTTCAGCAGATATTCACTTTTATTCATGCAAACAGTAGCAGTATCATGTGACCTAAGTCTAATTCAGACAAAAGATGATCGATCTACTCCAACTTCTCTTCTGTTTCTATGTATTGTATTGTCTTCTTCCCTAATTTTATTGTTGAATGATATATACACTAGTGACTTGGTATTGGCCCAGCTGGTTAAAGTTTCGCAGCCTTGAGTTATCTTCAGAATTTTTTCTGTAATTAATTGTAATGGAAGTCTAATTAATATACCAAGAACATAACACGTTGAGAAGGAAATCTTTTAAAATTAAAAGAGTTTCTGACAGTAAAGTGATCTTATTTATTCTGCTATCCGCATAGGTTTTTCTTCTCTGCGTGACATACTAACATCTTACAACTATACGAAACAAGAAACTAACTAGAGTGGTGGGCAACCCGACTTAGGATGTTCCAATTACTTTGATATTTACTAGTTCGTTATTCCCCAAAGACAAAAGTAATTACAATTTTAAATGAACTGCTATCAAGATGAAGATTTTAAATCTACGAATTGAAGTAAATTGCAAAAAAATCAGTGTGTGACTAGCATTCACTTTGCTGCTTGTTGCCAAAAGAGATGACAAACTTACACACACTGATTATGGAGACTGGACGAAACAATTGATGTCAAGTACCCCTAGCTATTATATAACTAGCTCTCTGGGAGAGACATGCACAGGCATAGACATGAATGTATGTGGGAGCTAGGTGATGTTTCGGAAGAGAAAAGGAGACGTGAAAACGGATCCTGAATTGGCATTTTGTTGGAACTAGAACCAATGATTTGTTGGAAGTCAACGTGTCCCGTACCCTTTTGCTGTGGGTTGACTTGTCAGAAACCACAAATTGGTGGTATTAGGCAACATCCAGACGTCGCTATAGTCTTGTAATGTCTGTAATGGGTGATCTATGTTTGGATTTTGGGACTGGTCACTCTTTTATTTTCTTTGTCCTTAGCTCGTTTACGTGGGTCAGCATGTAGGGTTTCAGGATTTTCTTCAGAGAGTCAAATGTGTCCATTACAAAGATAGTACCTCAGCAATTAAAACCACTGAAGGTGGGGGAGCCTTTCATGATCTTCACTCGCTCAAGCTCAACTTCGAGCCCCAGAGTAAAGTGGAGTCGATTTAACAACAAAAGAACATGTATGAATTTGATTTGCAATATCGAAACTTCACTAAACTAATACATTCATTTAATATTTTTATTGCTACCTATTATCAAACTTTTTAATAAACTCAAAATGTATTTTAACCATTGCTTTTATTACACCATTAGGCTCAGTACTGTTGTTGTTCGGTCCACCAACCTTCACCACCCTCAAGGAATAAGAGATCTAAAACAGGGAAACAGATGTTATGACCTCCAATCTTAAAGGGTTTGAAAGCATTTTGGGGAATATCTTGCCACTAGTTGAACTACTCTCAAGGTTGTATACTCTATCATAATTCCCCTTCTTCACAAGTTTGAGTTAAATTTCAAGTAATATGTTCAAAATATATGCTTAACAAACTATTACTTAATGTGTAATTCAAACAGACAGCCTATTAGGAGTCTAGATCTTTTGTCTAATATTACTCTATCTTATTCTGTCTCATAAAATCTCAACCATTTATTTTGTAGGACTCATGCAGGTCTTATATGGAACCAATATAAATAAATGACTGAAATTTATTGGGCACAATAAATCATCATAATGTTAGATAGAAGATGTGAACTCGCCTATTAGATTAGATAGTGTTAAAGGGCATGTAAACAAAGTAACATTTTTTGTCTTTCACATAAAAAATGTTGGGTTCAATACACTTGACTTGTCAATACACATATTCAAAGCATGTATGTAATTGTGGTCCACGTACATAGTATTTGGCACTCCATATGATATCCATTAATGTATTCAAACTATCATATATGTAACTCGATCCTTGAG
>JANKYE010000007.1:9649181-9659508 GCA_032467995.1 Erythroxylum dillonii | reverse complement strand
TATAAGTCCTAAACAACTAAGATAATATATGTAAAATAGAATAACATTTTTAACTTACTGTTTCGTCCTATCTAATATGGAATCCTATCATAATCTAAATTTTGGCCATTATCTTTTGTTATCAACTCAATTACCAGTATTCACCACCAAATTATGACTAATATTTAACTTTTTTTCTCTTTTATTTCTTCTATATACTTTAAGTTCTTTTGCATCAATTTTCTCCGGTTTGTCTGAAGTTGTCCTCGACATAGAATATGATAAATACTATTTATACAATTTTGGATTCAACTTTTGAAATTCTAATTCTAGAATTTAAGTACTGTAAAAAATCAGTCTTCCTTTCTACTTGACAAGAAATTGTCTTTATTCTTCATGTATTGTGGGTACAATTTATTCATAAAGAACATTCTCTATATCCGCTTTAAGATAAGTTGTGGCTGGAAGTCTTACAATTGTAGCAGGGGAATTGCTCATCTTGTCCATGATAAATAGTTAAGTTCGCAACATTAAAGACAAGACTTATTCCTATGTCACTTGTTAATTCCAAAACATGAGCATTAACACTTATCATCTTGATGACCTTATAAGGCCCAGCATTTCACTCATGGAGTTTCTTATATTTTTCTTTTTGAAAATGCTTTGGACAAATTCTAAGTGTCACCGTATCCCTTTCATTGAATTCCACTAATTGACTATGTTGATCAACATTTTCTTTATAAGACAAATTGTTGGTTATTATCTTTCGTCGTATCTTATCAAAGATGTCTCTCATGTGTTGTGCAAAACGTTTAGCTTCAACACTAACTCATGTTGTTTGTGGTAAACGAACTAAATCAATAAACTTTCTTGGTTGAATTCTTAAAACTATCTCAAAAGGACTTTTATCGGTAAACCTATTTATAGAATTTTTGTATGTAAATTTTGTCATTGGAAGAATTAGGTCCCAATTTTTCACATTATCTCTAACCAAACATTTTAACAAGTCCCCCAAGCTTCTATTCACCACCTTTGTTTGTCCATCAATTTAGGAAAGGAAAGAATTTGAAAATTGAAGCTTAATGTTCAATGTTTTTCATATACTTCTCCAAAAATAACTTATAAACTTGATGTCATGATAAGAGAAGATGGTAAAAGGTAATCTATATAGACATACAACCTTTTATATAATAGTTTAGTAGTATGGGCAACTTTATAAGTCTTGACTAATATATTTGAAAATGGTTTCATAATTAGACTACATGGCTTCTCCACTTCATAAGCATTAAGAACATACGTACTGCTGTTTCTTGTCGTCATATGCAATAATTTACCATCATTGCTGAATTTTGACTTCACAAGTGCCGTCACAACTTCTTCTTTATTCCTATGTTGTATTGATTGTGCATTTTCATTCAAGTTCATTACTCCTTCATCAGCCACTACAACACAATCTTCATCAACAACACCAATGATATCATCAAACTTTGAACCAACAAACTCCGAAACCCCAAATAGTTGCTGGTTAATCTTTTTTAGCTTTATGTTCTGTTATTTCAGCTTGTTGTCCTATTTTTTTCAACCTGTTGTGCTGTTGTCTCATCTTGTTGTTTAAGTGTTTGAACTTGTTGTTCAATTGTTTTTACTTTAGGGCCTTCCAAAGAATCCACTTTGTTCTATTTTTCTTCATCTTTAAGGCTTTGATCATCTCTTCCTATCAAACTCTCCATGCCATTATCATCTTCTATTGCCAAACTCTCCATATCATCAAGTAGCACCTTCTACATGTAGGCTCGGCTCAAAGATTCGAATTTATCTACTGAATTTGAGGAATCAAAATCAGCACATGTAATTAGCGATGATTTTTCCCATATGTTGTGTGTTATTGATCAATATCAGTCTCTTCTTGCTTATTACCACATTCTCTAAGTTCAACATCAAGTATAGGTTGTTGGTTGGTATAATTTTTTTCTTGTGGGAGATTTGACTTTTAAGGAATGTATGTCAAGATTGTCTAATCTCTCTAAAATTTGTCAAACATGTTTTCTTATGAGAGTTGTTACATGTGAGTTGGTTTCTAGGGCACCTTGTGAACGAGGATCATCGATGCCCAACTTTTTTGCAATATATAGAAGTATTTCATCTTGCTTTAGGTCGCTGAATATGCTTCTATATTCCCTTCTACTACTTGTTGCCATCGTGAACCAAGGCTTTGATACCAAATTGACGTAGGATAAATAAAAGAGTTTTTACTAGTAGCTAAAGGCGCAAAATTAAGAAATATAACTAATATTAAGCTGTTGAAATATCAAGTTTCAAGGATGAATTTTGGTTAGGAATGTTGAAATTTCAGATTTTGTGTAGCTGGAATTTTAAAGTTTGATTGCTGAAAATTTAGGCTTAGAATTTTATGGTTTAATATGGTTAAAATATAGGTTTGAGATGGTTAGAATGTAAGTTAGGTTTGCTGGAATTTAGTAAGGAACACAATGAATGGAAGGTAGGAACCTAAGAATCACTCTTAGGGTCAAAGAATCACTTTTAAAAGAAAGCCTCATGCCTTATAGTAAAAAACTCAAGTCCGTAAAAAAATTCCAGATTACTTATTGTTGATGAAGAGCTGAATACACACACATATGGAGAGAGAGAGTTTAAAAACCCATGCCCGCAGGGCATAGCTCAGTTGGTTCCGGAGGGGTAGATTTGCTCCAAAGTGCAAGGTTCGAATCCCACGGTTTGCAGTGTGGGAGCAATATTCTTGAGTCCCTTGTAGGTTTTGAGGGTGGGCTCCTTGTAAGTCTGTGGGTTGCTCACCTCCCCCTTAGCGGACCGCTGAGTACCTGATTTACATCCTCCCAGTTGCTTTGTCGGACCGGGATGTGGGGGGCCTTTTGAGTTGGGGATTCAACCTTTTGCTCCAATAGAGTTTAAAAACCCTTATTCTAGTTGGAAAGAGTTTCTAACAAATTTAAGTCATATTCTAATAAAAAATTCTACAAGTATTAAATAACTAAGATAATATAAGTAAATTAGAATAACATATTTAACTTTCTATTTCCTGTCTAATAAGGAATCCTATCATAATCTAAATTTCAACCCTTTTCTTTTGTCGTCAACTCAATTTCCTATATTCATCCCACCAAATTAAGACTTATAGTTGACTAATTTTCTCTTTTATTTTCTTTTGCATCACAAAGATAGATTCCTTGGAGGTGGAGGCCATTTTTGATACAATGATTGAAGCATTTTTGTTTCTTGATAAGGACGGGGATGGAAAACTGAACAAGAAAGACATGATCCAAGCATTGGACGATCCTTGTCCTTGGGAAAAATCTCCTCAACACATCATCAAGACCCGATTCAGTATGTTCTGTTTCGCATGCTAATTCTACTATTTATTACGTAGGACTAAATATGTTAATTTTCTTTGACCATCCTCTTAGCAATTCCTGCTAACGAATGCAGAGGAAATGGACTGGGATAGGAGCGGCCAAGTCAGCTTCAGGGAGTTTTTGTTTGCTTTTGTTAAGTGGGCTGAGATTGATACTGATGAAGAAATAGCTGTAACAGGAAGTTAAATCTAGTGTATAGCAGCCACAAGAGTAGCTCGATGATAGCCAATATGAGGTGAGGCTCAAAGATAAATGTAAATATATGAGACATTTGAAGTATATTGGTATGAAACCTTGCTCCTGTTTCATGTTTTAAGATGTTCTGTTGCTTATTCACAAATGTGGAGATTGAAGTTCATGGTTCCTGATAGAGAACCTTTTCTTTTATAATTTTGTTTTTCTTGTCTCTCATAATGCCCTGCAAAGTTGTGTGAGATTTGATTCAATAAATCTGGAAACATGACTATCTATAACAAAAGCAAGAATCTACAGAATAGTGTACAGACGTTGAAAGACAATAATTCTTAATTAACATAAAAACCTGAGCTTCTTGGGTGTTCTATTACTCAATGTATTCCCAAAGCTTGGATATTCTTAGTCAGTTCTAAGGAACTAGCATTCTTTTGTTTCCATGATTCTCTGTTTTCCTTCCCTTTCCCTCCCTTCATGAACCATTGGTCATTACCATCAAGTATGCTTACAATCTGCCTCATGCTTGGTCTTAATCCTGGATCCGACCTTGTACATGCAATGCCTAAATTGATAAGCCTCATTAGTTCTTTAGGATTGTACTCTTGATTTAGCCTTATATCAGCCAACTCCTCCAGCGGTCTTTCTTGTGCCTCAAATTCATTAACTCTATCAACCAATAGTACCTTAGGCTGCCGGAAATCGACCGCCATTTGTCCACTGACCACCTCAAGAACGACCACTCCAAAGCTATAAATATCAGCCATTGTAGTTGCTTCCCCAGATTCCATGTACTCTGGCGACATGTAGCCGAAAATCCCACGGACTGATTTACTTTCCTTAGCAGCTGCTTTATGAGCATGATCATTTCTTGTGAGGAATTCAGCCAGGGCAAAATTACAGAGCCTTGGATTCTTATCTAGATCGAGAATGATAGACGAAGATGTTATGTTTCTGTGGATGACTTGTTCATCCCATTCCTCATGAAGATACAGAATGGCAGAAGCCAATGACTTGATAATATTGAATCTGTGACTCCAGCGAAGGATGGAATGGCCAATTCTATTATTGTGATGGAACAGGATGTGACTCAGAAGGCGGTTTGCTGCATAATCATAGACTACCAGCATTTCTCCTTGTTCGGTGCACCATCCGCGGAGTTGTATTAGGTTTCGGTGGCGGAGCTTCCCTAAATTCTGGAGTTCAGTTGAAAATCTAATGCGCAATGCTGGGCACTTAGTCATGCCAAGCCTCTTCACTACAACTTGGTGGCCATCATCAAGGATGCCGTAATAGGCAGTTCCAAAGTCGACCTCTGCCACTCTTCGAGAATCCGAGAAATTGTTTGTTGCGCAAACGATTTCCTTGTAGGATATCTCCCTGGGAGTTTCAACCACAAAGTAAGTGCTCTGTCTACGACTTCTATTGCTAGTAGTGTCAAAATCATGATGTCCAATATCTGCAGTTGCATACACAGTTTCACCAATGGCTGTGACATAGGTGGATGAAGTGTTGGAAGTGAGTGTTATGTTGGAACTGGCAGTTGTGGTGTTGGACCTGGTGGTGTTGCTGTTGTTTGTGCTGGTGGCGGATGAGGATGACAGGGTTATGTATCGAGGAAGGGACTGAAATGACGGCAGTGGCGGCAATTTGCCTGAAATATTCCCGGAAAGTGCTTCAACTACCCATTTCATGTTGGGCCTAGATTGCGGGTAGTGAAGTGTGCATAGAAGACCGATATGAGTTAGTCTTTCCATATCAGCAAGTGCGTAGGATCCGTCAGCAAGCCTATGATCCCCTGCTTGTAGAAGTTTTCCCTCATCGGATAGCTTCCTGACCCAATCAAGCAAAATGATCTGATCATCAGGGTATGTCAGGTCCACTGCTCGCCTTCCAGAGGCCACCTCTAAGACAACAATCCCAAAACTGAAAACGTCAGATTTTGCAGTGGCAACACTTCGTTTCTGGAAGCTTTCAGGTGGCAAATAGCCTATAGTCCCACCAATTCTGGTGGACTCTGCCACGCGAAACTGGTGGTTTCTCATCGAAAGAGTCCTGGTCTGATATTGGAGTTCATGTTCCAACCATCTTGCCAATCCAAAATCGCCCAACCGAGCGTTGAATTCGGAGTCAAGCATCACGTTACTCGTCTTTACATCCCTGTGAATGATCTGAGTCTCTAGTTGTTCATGAAGATAATGCAGAGCAGCTGCCAGGCCACCAACTATTTTCGTCCTCTTCTCCCAAGAAAGAAGTTGTGTTGTCAGGTTTTCGGGTCTTCTAAACAACACCCGATCAAGGCTCCGGTTTGGCATGTAGTCATAAACCAATAGCAACTGATCATCATGAACGCACCACCCCCTTAAACGAACAAGATTCCTATGTCGTAGGTGAGCAACCGCGACCAATTCTGCTGCGAAAGTCTTCTCAAATTGCTCACCCTTCTCTGCCAAACATTTCACAGCGACTACAGTACCATCACTTGGTAGAACTGCTCTATAAACCTTGCCAAAACCTCCACTGCCAAGAACTTCATCTTCACTGAACCCATTAGACCCTATATAAAGCTCAGAATAGCTGAAAATCCTGGGATTGTCACCGCCAACCATTTTCTCAGATATCTGTATTCCTGCCAGGTCATGGAAAGATCCAGACTTTTGTTTGGTCGTCTTATGCAAACAGGAACCAACCCATTTGGAGTTATACAACCTGCGAATTGAATTGCCAAGAAAGGCAAGAACTTGACCCCCACAACCGCGTTTCTCACGGTTGTCAACCTCTTTGTGGCCTGAACTTGGCACCTTGGGATGATTACTCGGTGGCTCTTGTTCATCCAAATCGGCTGGTAAAACAATGCAAAGACGATTCAGCTGCATGGCGGAGATGTCCGGAGATGAGAACTAGATGATCATGGATCTAAGTTAGAAAGCAAAATGAGTTGAGGAGGATGATTACTTTTGGGCATGTATTATATGTGAACACTTTAAATGTCTGAAGCCTTTATAAAACGGAGCCGCGCTTTTTATTCAACGCGGGTAGGTTACATGGTTGAATTGTATGATATCAACCGGCCAATTAGCACCTAATCTGATTACCCTTTATTTTGTATAAAGATTGTGACATTGATGTTTTAAAATGTTTGATATTTGATTATACTTGTTCTGAAACATTTACACTTGATTCTACATAGGTTTCTTTCTTACGTAGGGTTATGTTCTGGTCACACATTGGCGCCCATCAACCGCGTAGGACTATAAGTCAGGATGGCTGAAACGTCTTCCTTGCTGGGTCAAAACTACCCCACTTGTCAGAATCTGTTCTAGAAATGATATTTATTCTTTTTGTTACGTCGAAAGTATTAGACGATTGATTCTATAAACGTTTGTACCCCGAAGGGGGATAACTACAAGCTCACGACTATTATGGTGTAATTCTAATTCTGAGCGCCTTCCTCGATTCTTATAGTTTAGGATCGACGGTTTTGTTTTGATTGTGGAAGGACAAAGGAGGTTCGTTGGAATGCAATTAAGGAGTAATAAATAAAAATAGGAAGTTGATGACAAGTTGGAGATTAGTGCTAGCATTATCTTTTTTTTATATTGTGCTTCTGATTGGTTATAAACTTAATATAATCACTTAAATGTCATGAATGAGTCAGCAAGAATTCAATGGGTTGGCAAATTTTCCCCCCAAAGGTGTATAATTGGTTCACAAATGGCTCCTCATTCAATCCAAGTGATCTTTAAGCATATGGCAACCTCATTAATTAGCAAAAGAAAATCCCTTTTGTTGGAAACTCCACTAGAAAATGCTTTTGGGGTTTAATGGAGAGCAGAATGTTCTAATCTTTGAATAAGAGCACCAAGAAAAGAACTGATTAACCTAAAGATTCTTTTACAGTACATAATAATCAAACATGTTTAGACATGTCTCTACAGTTTCCTAGCGATTCACAAAAAAGTGACCGCCCGACGTAGACATCAAAAGATGCAAACAAAAACCTTAAATGTTTTGGACAGATGTGGATCAGCGGCTATATATGCAGGAGCAATCAGTGTGAAAGGAAGCTGCCAAAAAGTCAAATCTTGGCACAGCTGTGTTTAAGTACTTTTTGAGGGTTTGAGATGGTTGGGATTTGGACACATATGGTTGTAGTTGTAGAGATAATGTTGTATTAATTGCCATCATTTGGTGCTTTTGTTGGCTTGAGTTGGGTGTATGGTTGTGCCTACTTTACTCCATATTTCTATATCGGAAGAATAGAACGTCATCAGTTTGGGTCCATTTCACATCTTTTTCAGTCACCGAATCCCACTTGTAGTAGGAACTTTCTTCATCAATACAACTTGAATTTCTTCAGTGACGTCTCTGGTGGAGGACTGTAAGAGCGTCCTCATACCTAATTCTGCTTCTATTTCTGGGGTTAACTAGGGTTTTGTAGCTGATAGCAATTTTTTTTTTTTTGTCCTGAAATGATCAGGCATTTGTAGTAGTAGTTCAAGTGTCCCTACAATCACTCCTTTACTAAGTAGCTGTATCTTCAAGTATCTAAAAGTTGTTTATTTTTTGTCACTTCAAAGTATTCAGGCTACTGTAGATTCATTAATTAATTTTATTGTTCTATTTTAAAATTGCAGAATATGAAAAGAGAAAAAGGAGATCTTTACGGTCCTATGGTAATCATAATGTGAAAAGAGAAAAAGGAGATCATTATGGTCATATGGTAATAATTATTAGAAATTCGCCTGAATGCATTACTTCATCAAGGTTTGGTAATGATGCTGTTCTTCTCAGATAGAAGTACTTTTCATTTTGCTTTTTTTTTTAATTTTTATGTTAGCTAATGTTCATATTAATTATATTACGACTTTGGAAATATTTCTTACATAAACTTAGTATATTCGGAATATTATTTCTAAATTACTTTTTAAAAGAATCAAACTGCTGGTGCTACTTCTATGTATCATAATTAGAGAATTATCCTCCCCTCAAAATCATTAATCGCTTTGTCTCTGTCCATGAGCTTTGAACACGACGAAGAGAGAATGACAAAACTTGATTCCACGAGTTCACACATGAGCAAGTTGGCCAAAATGTAGACATTTACTTACCACCGAATTAGTGTCCCAATCCTTGAATAATAATTTAAAGAAGAGCGTTTTACAGTAATCACGCCCACAATCCTTGGGTGTAAGGCCAAAACGAGAATCTCATTGTCCTTGCCGAACATATATAATTCCCTTCAGGCCTGCTTTTCTGATGCCATTCCACCAAAGTGGTAGTCAAAGTGGATCAATCAACTTCAAACCTTATGCTGTTTAAATTTCCTTTCTCAGTTCTATCGCGCTACATTCTTTAAACCCTTATTGTCGACTCTACCTAACCCAAAAAGGCAAGCGATATGATGTCGAAGAAGTCATGGTGACACATCCAGGAATAAATTTTAATTCTCCTCCTACTGCCTACTACTACGGCAGGTTTCATTTCATTGGGGCTGCTAGATAAGTAACAGGGCAGGATCAACTTCACTTCAGGTTAAGAGTAAAATTAAAATCAAACTAATTACATTTATACATCTACGCAACAGTCTCTTTTACTCAAAATAAGAGTTATATTAATTAACATGTTTATGTGGTATTCCAAATCGAATATTATAATCTCAAGAGAAAAAGACAATCCTTAAATGTAAAACTAAAGTTAGAATTAATATAATGTTTATTTTAAAAAAAGTATGGCTTTCAACATCTTGAGGATATTAATATTATCATTTAATAGATGAATTGGCCAAAGTGTAGACATTTACTTACCGCAGAATTAATCAGCCAGCCTGTCATAATCGCTAGACATTAAAAAGGCTAGCCTTGAATAATAAGAGTTTAATCACACCGCAATCCTTGGGAGAAAGAAAGAACGAAAAGGGAGGGCTGGTTTTCAAAAATGAAGCCCATGAGTCGTGCCACTCGCCAGACATATCTTAATTTGCGGCAGAGCTACGTTCCTGAAGCAATTCTACAGTAAGTGATTGGGAATTGAATGAGTTTAGTCAAAGTTGATCAAGCAAGTTCAAACCTGACGCTGGTTTTCATTTTTTTCTATTCTTTTACATCAACTGCCTTGAAATAATACTCCTCAATTCAACTCCGATATTGTGACAGTACCTGGCTTGGAGGGTTTGCTTAGAATTTCGGCTGTTGTGACCCCATGGTTGCTTAGAATTTTGGCTGTTGTGACCCCATGGTAGTGGAGCTCTTGGGTGTCTATACAGGCTTAACTTACGCTTGGAATATGAAATTTCGCCCGATCAAATTAGAAGTGGACTCCACTGGGGTGATAGATTTCATCTCCTCTGCCACTTATAAAGGATAGGCGATATCTCATTGTTCGAGGTATTCATGAGTTTTTCACGAAGAACTTAACTGTTGCTCATCGACATATCTGTTGAGAGGGCAATAGAAGTGCTGATTGGTTAGTCAACTACGCCAACCATTTTAATGTCGGCGTAACATATTTTATAAATCCACCTATAGGATGTCATCTCATTCTGTTAGAGGATGTCTCAGACAGCTCTCTTATACGTTAATTTGTAATTTCCCTTTCTATCCCAAAAAAAAAAACTACTCAATTCATCTTAAATTTTTGGTTAAAAGATATAGGATAAATTTAAAATATCTTGAAATGTGAATAAAATATTAAATATATTTTTATTTTTATTTTATATGAGTAAATATCACTATATATATATATAACAATTAAATTATGTTGAGTTG
>JANKYE010000007.1:9622438-9634336 GCA_032467995.1 Erythroxylum dillonii | reverse complement strand
TTATTATACAAGTGATGATACTTTTCTCAATAATGACAGTCTTTGTAGACAATTAGTTAGTAATATTATTTATCTCATGTGATGATACTTTTCTCAATAATGACACTCTTTGTAGACGATTAGTTAGCAATCTTATTTGTCTCATGGTCACTTGACTTAACATTACCTATGTAGTTCATATTATTAATCAATTCATGTGTATACTATCATTTGTTATATTAAAAGGACGTTATTTCGTAGCCTTTGTTTTTCTTAACATTTATTTCTTATTCTAAAAGCTTTATTTTAATGTGAATTAGGTTTTTGCTTCTTTCTTAAGACAAACAATCCTATCTTGCTTTTTTTTTTGGTAAATCACCGGTATCCGAACCTACTGGGTCGAATAATCCGGTTCGAGACGTAGCCATAATTAAGGCTCCTTGTCCTTCCCTGCGGGTGTGTTTAGTGGGGATCGAACCCGAGAGTTCTTCCCACAAGCTCAACCTGCGCAGCCAACTGAGCCACAATTCGTAGATCTATCTTGCTTTATTATTGTAGTTGAATATTGAGCCATATATATATATAGTATCTCTAAGCTTATTTGATCTAATTGATTACTGTAAGATATAGGCATTATACTCATTAGTTAATATAAAATGCATTTTTTATAAATTATTTGAAAATTTAATAAATGTTAGTTAATAATTCGTAATTGTATTGAAAATTAAGCTTTGGATTTTGGAATGGTCTCCCATCCCATCCCATTCACTGCTACGGTGCTACCCTCATTGGCTGTTGGGGTGATGGTTATCCAGAGTCGTGTCGGCTAGCCAGACACGACACCACCAACCGGACCGATCTCCAAATCAAGTAAAACGACAAAGGCATTGAATTAGACGTCCAGCGGCGTCGTAACGGGTCCTCCTGGGAAATTGTAACCGAAGATTTTATAAACGCTTTTTAATTTTCTCCGAAGCCGTTAAAAGATTCAAAACTGTAATTTATATATATAATCAAAACGTAAAGACGGTCATTGACTTGCAACTTAAACCTTCCGAGTTAACAAGTGAGTCGACTCACTTTGCAAACTCGGTGAGTCATCTGCTTTTGTTGTCAGATTAATTTCACATGCTTGCTAAGAAGTTGGACAAATGAATCCCCGTGCAATTGAAAGAGATGTTCTTGGGGGTTTTCCATCTGTGTCTTGAAGGAAACATTGCGAGTTTCTTGTTTTCAGGCCATCTCTATCAGCTCTACTGAGATAATCTTCTTTTACATCATTTTTATTGTTGCTATTGGTTAATCCATAGTTTGATTCAGTTTTCTATGCAAGCAAATAAAGAATCAGTTTTTGTCAATTAGATAGCTATCACATTATTTTCTGGAAGAAAATGGCGTGTCAACAGATAGAAGCATGGACCTTTAGTGGCTTAGTGGGTGCATTCCTTGATCTCTTCATTACTTATCTACTCTTATGTGCATCAGCTCTTGCTTACTTGACCTCAAAGTTTCTGGGTTTGTTTGGCTTGCGTCTGCCATGTCCTTGCAATGGACTTTTTGGCGATCCTCATAGGCATAACTGCTGGCAGAGAGTGCTTGTAGATCGCCCTTCAGAGCATATTGCCTCTGTCCAGTGTTGTGTCAAGAAAAGATTCCCCTTTGATTCTATATGGGAAAAGAACATGAGGTCACCTTTGGATGGGAATTTGATTAGTGATCGCAACAATACAAATGAGTGCGTTGGATTGGAGGATGAAGTAGGTGTTCAGGATGGTGTGATATGTGTGGAGGGTGTAAAGGAAGGAAGGTCTCATGCCGAGGGGAAGAACGTATTGACACGGAAGGCTGGATCTGATCTTAGAAGGCGCCGGAAAGGTTCTCTTCATAATGGTGGCTTGTCCTCCTTTTCATCATACGAGCCTTTGCAATCAGATGAGCAGTCTCATCCTGAGTCTCCTACTGGAGGCCTTAAAATTGTGAATAATAGCAATGGAGGCAACGATGATCTTTCTTGTTCTGCTGTTGATGTTCTGCATTGTGAGTACTAGCCTAGACTTTGACTTAATATATTGAATTTTTAGTTAAATCCTTTTGTTCTTATGGTAATACCATATATATCATGTTTCTATGTATGATGCAAAACCCACTTCTACTCGGGAAAAGGAGTGTTGTGTGCTTACAACTGCCTTTTTGCTAAGAAAACAGAATGAAGGGTTTCGAGTTCCATATAAGTACATGTCTTTGTTAGGTTAATGTAGGCGTTTAGCAAATGTGGTCTTATGTTACCTTTATTAAATGATTGTAGTTTTGGATGGTTGATAGGTACATAACCTGGGAAGGTGTTAGCCTCATCTACACTTAAACGCAAAAGGATTAGCTAGCAGTTTTTCTTAAGAGCCAATTTCTTATGTCAATTTGATTATGGTAGCACTGTCAACTTTGCAAGGGCTATCCCACTTATTTGGCAGTGAAAGGGGTTTCTTTTTCTATTTTTCACTTAAATTTATGTTCTAAGGTGATAGCATTTAGGTTTGAGACTTTTATACTGCTCATTGCTTTCAAAATAATTGTTTTGAACTTGGTTAAGATTATGTCTATTTGCTTGCATCTGCACATGCTAACTCTGTTGTTATTATTACAAAATGTAATATAGGTGGAGAGGAATCATCTATGGGAGTTAATATGTCTGAAAGAGTCACCAGTTTTTTTGTACCAGTGGAACCTGGCACTGAGAATAAGCTCATAGAAAATGTTGTGCTTGATTGGCAAGAGGAGTTTTATAATGATGATACTGTGGAGGACAGGATCACACTTTTGGAACAAGCACTAGAAGAGGAGCATGCTGCTCGTGCTGTTTTGTACCTTGAGCTTGAGAAAGAAAGAAATGCTGCTGCTACCGCTGCTGATGAAGCTATGGCAATGATTTTGCGGCTACAACAGGAGAAGGCTAAGATAGAGATGGAGTCTAGGCAATACCAGAGGATGATTGAAGAAAAATCTGCTTATGATTTTGAAGAAATGAATATTCTCAAAGAGATTCTATCAAGGAGAGAGAAGGAAAAGCATTACTTGGAGCAAGAAGTTGAAGCTTACAGGCAATTGATCGTTGGAAATGAGCAGTCAGCTTACGATGTGCAAGAAATGCAAAGCATGCATGTAAAAGGAGCTTCTTGGTTGTCAAATTCAAGTGGTGATATAAGTGCGACATTGCACACAATTAGCGAATCAACTAGTGAGAAGGAACAAATAGAAAATTTAAACAAATATTTGGCACGTAAAGTTGAAGCTGATGAGCTAGGTTTTGGAAAGGAATTATCTATTCCGGGGTTGGATGAAGTTGAGTCTTTGAAGCAAGGGTCCATGGATAGGCCCTCCAGAAATGAGAGAGCGGAAAAACATTTTTCAAGTAGCACTGATGAAATTAACAAGGCATTTCAAGATAAAGGGTTCATATCAGTGTCACCAAACACAAATACTCTCAATCAAGTAATGGACGTGCAGGAACAGGAAGCTTGTTCGCAGTTCAACTTCTCAAATTCCCATCAAAATGTGTTGCATGAGGAGGCCTCACCCTCAGTTAGGGAGGTACATAAACAGAGAGATAACATCAGTCCACTCCATGGATTGTCACTGGAGACAACTGAGACTGGTGCTAGAACCGAAATTGATCTTCCATGTAGTTTTGATGATTCAGAAAGACAGAAAAAAGATTCATGTAGTGATTTGTCGCATCCTGGACCTTATGCTTATGATGTTCATGTTGTTGACGATCAATCTAATGTATGTTCTGTGGTTAATCAAATTGAAGATGAGAAGTTATCAGGAAGTCCTCCTCTAGCCATCCCAATACCATGTGACAGTCCAATAATGAGTAAAGGAGGGGTCAGGCAGGAAATGAGCAGAAGCTGTTCAGACATAATAGCTGATTTGCCACCAATACATTCCTTGCAGAGCAAACGAATGCTGTCTGATCTGCGAAGAAATTCAATGTCTGCAGTTGATTATGAAAGGTTTAAAATTGACAATGAAGTGGGATGGCTAAGAGAGAGGCTAAGGATTGTACAAAGTGGAAGGGAGAAGCTCAACATCTCTATGGGGTACATGCAAAAGGAAAAAGATCATTTGAAACTTCTGGAGAATGTCGTGAGCCAGCTTCAAGAGATTCGGAGGGTAAAAGAAGATGGAAAATGTGGCCGCCAAGCCTCTTTGCCACATCCACCATCTAAGGTATGCTATATACAGTTGAATTAATGATGTTCTATGTGATAAAGTTTGCTAATTTTCTGATTTTTTTTCCTCAAACTTTGAATTTTTTGTAGTGGAATTTTCTGTTATCAAAATTTACACGTGAAATTTGTGTGTTTTCTGGTGGTAAGATTCATTGATTTGTAATTATTGAATCTCTAGTTAATAGTTTAATTTATGCTTCATAATTTTGATTGATTAAAACAGTTGGTATATCTATGTAACAATCATGTATACTTGCCCACTTTCTAGTATATTATAAAAGCATAAGCAATAAGAAGTTTTTCGTGAAAGTACAATATACGTGAAAACAATAGAGAGAAAGAGGAATTTGGTCACAAGGTCTTCATTCACTATCAAAAAGATCACAAAATACTAGGGTATATTATTAAATAGGATTAGCCCATCTATTTGCAATTACAGGACAACATATTGTAATTATAACATTACATAATAGTAATGGTAGATCATACTGAATTATCTGACATCAAAGTATTTTGAGATGTTTGAATAAGCAATTTGAAGCACTTAAAATAGTGACAGAGAGAGTTTAAATCGTACAACGGCTTATACTGTAATCACATATGAAAGCATATGGATGATATGGATCAAGTCCAAGTTGATGATATTGAATTAATATTCACTGATAAAAGAAAAGGTTTGTTTATATTATATATCTCAACATACCATTTTTCATTTGTCTCTCTCTTATTTTATGTATGTATGCTCTAATTCAATAGCATATTTACCTTCAATTGCGGATAGTTGATTATCTTACGTTATTACTATTCAAATTAAATTTTAACATTTTGAGTTTCTAATTAATCTACTAGTTTGCTCGACATTTAGGCTGAAGAATAGTGTTGGTTCAGTGTTCAGAATGAAATGAAGTGTTCATTCTGATCTTTTATCGACTTATTATTCTTTTGCTAGAGATTAACAATTGTTGCTCATCACCAAAGCTTGTTTTTTTCAGGTTAACTCAAACAAAAAGCAGTGGAGAAGTGTTTCCATGGGAATGCATAGAAGCTCTTAAGCAAATATGCTTTCCTTCAGTCAATCCTGATCAAGGAGTCGGTTATGGTGGTATTTGGACGAGTTCTTGTGTACTAAGTTGTAATGCATGTGTTTGGGATCAGTGGGCAAACACATACCAGCAGCTTGTAACATCTCCTGGAACTTAAATCTGCAGTTGGCTGAAGTACTGAAGCTGGCTAAGCAGTGCTTGTAAGAAAGCAAATGAGGCAATGGTTGTTGATAAAATCGAGACTTGTCTGTGTCGCCTGAGAAGTTAAACGTCAACTCTTTTATGTATTACTTGAGAAGCGAATTCCTTTGTTCAGGCATTAACATTAGTTCCTCCACTAAATTAACGTTTACTCTTTTAGATAGAAGTGGTTATAAAGTTGTACTAAATATAGAAATTTACATCACTTTGATATTTACTGACTTCTATATTGATAAGGGCTTGGTTTGGTTCATCCTAGTACTTTTTGATTGTTGGACCTGTTGTATAATTATATTTTAATTCACAAAAAATGAAAGTAACATTAACTTACAAATTTTATGTCACAATAACTATTATATTTGTGACAAAATGTTTAAATGTCATAAAAAAATTGTCACTAAATATCTTAATTCTTGCATTGTGTTGAGTCTCTACTTATTGTGTCTAATAATACCAGGCTGATGTCCTTCGTACCTAAATGTCTTGTATGTCCTTCCAACCTAAACGTCTCTTTATCCAATATGAGTGTGATTACTAGATCTTCACAAAAAAAAAAGAGGTAAAGAACAAAGTAGAACAAGTACTTTATCCTCATCTGCAATAATCACCCTCAGTCTCAGCCAATCAATTACTATATGGTTGAACGCATATTGATATGTTAATCCATTCATGTTCCCTCTTGCATCTTTTACTTGTATAGTATCTACTTCATTTGCAACTTGTTTATGAGAGAGTTTCATCAATTATCCAATTTCTTTTATATCTCTGTAGGAGGCAATCTTTATGACATGATATATGACCTTGTTTCTTTACTTTATATACTACCTACTTCATATACAACTTGTTTATAAGAGACTTTTATCAGCTCTCCAATTTCTTTTATATCTTTATAGGGATGCAATCTCTATAACATTGTACATGACCTTGTTTGTTAGACATAATGAGATGGTTCCAATTATTCACTTCTACAACTTAGAGAAGTTGAGCTCATCCATATCTTTTAACTTATTCTCCCATATCATGTTTAATATGCCTTATTGTGCCAACAAATCCCTGACTCTCTATTGTTGTATATGTTGACTTTGTTTCAGATGAGAGGTTTTGAGAATTTATCAATGTGAAGAAAGAAAAAAAGGAAGTTTATAGTGCTTCTTATTGCCACAGAACCCCCTCCGTAATAATGAATATCATCCAATACCTGTTATATATATTGTACGGGTATCATAGAAAAGAAAAGCAGAAAACAATAAGAATCTATGATACTCGTACAAGAACAGCTGTTGAAACCCTGTAGCTCCGCTGTGGCACCTTTTTTAGTATAGCCAATATAAGATCAAAGTAGACTGTGAGTTCTGCTACAGCAAACAGAGTGACTGGCAAGCATGTTGCACCATAAATTGGATATGCTATCTGTCTCAAATCCTTCTTCAGTATGAAGTAATGTCCTGCACAGAATGAGATCATCATGCAAACTATGGACGCAAACAGTGAGGTTAAACCAAGAAGAAGTTTCCTTGGCAAATCCGTGAAGAAATCGGTTTCCTGGTACCGAGAAGTAAGAATAGCCAAGAAGAAGACCAAGGCAGTCAGCGAGAGGCAGAGGGCTACAAAGGACGAGATCGCAAAGAGGCCAAATCCAGTCTTATCTTCCAGAACCGGCATGCCTTCATTTTGGTTGAGACCTCCTGGTACGGTTGCGACAGTTGCAAATGAGACTGTAGTAATGAGTGCTGCAACCACAGAGCAGGACTCTGATGTTTTTGTCAGCCAGTCTCTGCCATTTGCTACTAGTTCTTTGTGCGTGTCTGTGAAGACTTCCTCTGCAGTCTCGTACTTGTCATTGTAATGAGCAAAGAAATGCTTTGGCATGGAATCCTTCACAAACTGCATAAGCATATATTCGCATGTTTTTAGTTCAAACATAGCAAGTAACGACTTCATTGACTTACCATTCCTGTTTGGTCTATTATCCCCAGAATGTAGCATTCAAAGATTAGACAAAGTAGGAATGAGTTAGAAAAGTTAAAATAGAAAAGAAGAGGCAAGAGGCCTACCTGATACCACTTGAACTCCCATTGCATCTGCAGTGCAGCTCCTGGAATAAGCCATGGCCTATACTTTCCATACCTTGCAGCAAGATGCAATGCGCTGTTTCCTTTGTTGTCTACCTGGCGGAACATAGGCTCTTTTAGGATTGTTTTTCTATTGATTAACAGCTTGTAAACATCGATCTGTCTGTTTTCAACTGCCAAGAGCAAAACATTTTTTCCATGGCGGTCCAAGTCCTGGACTGCAACAGGGAATGCATCTAAAATTCTGTGCACGATTTCAGTTACCCCCATCTTTGCTGCTATTAGTATAGCTGACTCTTGTTTCTCTTGTCCTCGGTTATCTTTCTTTTCAAACAGGGAAGGATCTTTTGGTGATGTACTCGTCGACACTTGGACGGATTTGGGGTATGTTTCGAGGAACTTGTCCACCATTTCAGTCACTCCATTCCTGAAAGCTACTAGCATGGTTCTAAAGTTGTCTGCTTCATGTCTGTTGCCAAGCTTGCATAACTGGTCTAGTATTCACAAATCAGTTTCAGAAACGTCACAATGGGGATTGTAAATGTTTACAGATTATCATATTGATCAAGACAGCTATTCATAGGATACATTCATTAGATATATCTTGATGCAATTATCCGTCGAATTTTTATTGGAGAGTTGGATTTATTAACCATAGTTGCACTAATCTTCCTTATGATAGCTTGCCATTTTAAGTAGCTTTTTAGGCTATCTGTTGCTTTGAAGATAACGCCAACAAATAGAGCTTAAATAATTTCTTCTATCGTAGGACAGTTCGGGATGTGAAAAGTCTTTTAATTAGCCAATTGGTTGAAGTTTAGAAGTAAGTTCGGGGACAACAAATCTGTTTCTTAATTTCACCAATCATTTCCCCTGCATGTGTTATCACTTTCTGGAGATTGCATGGAAAAAATGTCACGGTCTTGATTTCAGGAAGGAAACCTTGTAAATTACTGATTCTTTGCCACAGTAAGGTAAATGTAGTTGCAAGTGCAACCCCTACTACATAAACGTAATATAGCCTACCTTGCTCCCGATGGATGTTCCTTTCAGTCTGATGTTTTTCTTGGTTAGCAGTTCTGTGATTCAACTCGACATGTGGATTCATGGTTTGAAATGTCTCATGATCGTCTGATGCTGATGGGGCTTCAGGAACTTTAATTGTGTTCCCAGCTTGCCCAGGCAGAGAATACAGAGGATTCTTTCCAGTTGCACTGTACCTGTAATAGGAGGTTTTGCAGACCAGCTCATTCATTATCTGAGTTGACCATACGTGTTTCTGCTTCTTGGCTTTGACCTTCAATACCGTTTGGATGCCTAACGAGAAATTTGGTTAGAGTTTCAATAAAAGATCCATGTCTATAAGCACAGAGAGATAAGAAGTTGTTATACTTACTGATTTTGCTGTCTATAGGTATGGCTTGCTACACAAAAATTGATATCTTCTCCCCAAAAATGAAGATAAAAAAAGTCTACGAGAGGAGAATACTTACCAATGCCAAGAACGACCAGTATGGTCTTGATTGCAATCTTGCCAATTTGAACAATAGTTTCTTGGTTGGGAGGATAACTTTTTCCCTCGTTTAGTTTTTCTGATTTATAGCAACAGCAGATGTGTCAGCTTTATTGCAGCAATAGCCAGTATTTTGTATGCCGCAAAAAGGATCAATAGTTATTATGTGATAATTGTAGAAACTTTTACCTGTTTCAGCTCCTGATCTCTTCTGGTTAGTGAAGCTGCTTTCTGGTTTCTGATTCTCTTCATCATTTGGGTTACCATTTCTGTTTTTCTTCCTAACTCTGGGAGAAAAGCAATTCGTTTGACAGCTTATTTTGCTCACCCCAGCTGGAAGCAAAAATAGTAGCTCCTTTAAACTCGAGCATTCATTCACATGTATATGATAAAGTACGTAGAATTTGTACGAACAACCTACTTAATGCTTTGAAACCAGTTTTCATCACTTGGAAGAAGTTTAGGCACGTCTGATAGGTTGCTGGATACCAGGGAACGGTTTCGTTAGTTTCCGATTTTTCTAACAAAGCTTCATGGTCTATTATTTCTTCCTCAAGCTCTTCAACAGGTATGCCTTTCAAAATATGACCCACAATCAAAGGTTAATTATAGATAGCAAATGCTGAGTATTATCAGGAGAAGAAAGCCCCGTAGATTAGCACAACTTAAAAGAGTTACAGGACATGCTTCTTAAAAGAGTTTTCTGACAATGATACTCACAGAAATAGAAGAAACGATCTAGATATCCCAAAGGACAGCCACTTCTGAATGTAGTAGGATTGTTGGCTAAGACATGAAGAGGTGACCAGCCACTTACATTGATGTAGTTCACCAGAAATGGATATTTGAGAATTATTTGAAATGCCAAACCTGTGAGGAGATTAATGCAATAATCACGATTCGACCAACATATGTCTAGAAAAGAACTAAGAACTGTGAATGACACCCACTGAAATGTTCTCCAGAGATGGCAGCATGGAGTATGGTATCCCCATTACTAGTCTTTCTGCAAACAGCACACTGATCAGTTTGAATGAGATTCTTCTGGTGATGATCGTGGAGGCAAAGAAAAGCTTGTTCCTTGCCACCAACAGCTGTCAAGAAAAGAGGAGTTTCACCCTCAAGATTTCGATACTCAATCAGCTTTGGATCTCTTTCTGCCATGCGATGGCACATAATCGCATTCCCAAGAGCAGCTGCAAGATGCAAAGGAGTGTTGCCATTGATATTCTGTATTCTCAGAACTTTTGGTGCCTTCTCTCCTAATATTTTTATTAGTTCCAGTACTACCTCTGTTTGGCCATCTGATGATGCAATGTGCAAAGCTGTGTCTCCGGATCTAGTGATTATAACCTCATGAACTCCAGGACGCTTCTTATAAACGTCAACAACTTCATTCCACCGGCCTCCCATGGCCATTTCAAATAAGTCATCCACTTCCATGTCAAAAGTTGTGTCCATCATCAGTCTGATACCATGGATATGCGCCCTACTTATACATAGAAGATATCCCCAGTTGAAGATTTGTACATATCAGCATCTACAAGACTTCATTTTGTAGTAAGAATTAGGAAGCCTTTACCTTTGGTTCGTACTAGTTAAGTTTAAATTATCATAAAGCATAGAACATGTTCTGTGATTGCTCCCCAAATACCTTGCTTTTATGGTTTAAAACTCTTAAGTCTGATTTATGCATGCTTCAGTTCTACGCAAGGCTAAGATCCGGTCATCTTAAATCTCGTCCACATTGTGTGCAACTTCATAATATACACAACATCTAATGAAGTTGGTTACATGTCCCATTTCACTTAGCTGCAGTCTGACAAGCAAAGCATATCCATGGCTTTCTCATGCTAAAATCATTTTCTATTTCCATTTTTTTTCACACTCTATTTCATTTTACAAGTCTTAACTACAACCTACTTAAACCCTTGTTTTTGACGTAAAATGATTGGTTACTTCAATAAATGATTCGATAAATAAATTAAAAAAGGAACAACTTGGGTTAAAAGGGAAGAACAATACTTCGCCTCTAATCTAATCTTTACACGAGAATAGTTAGAATTACTACTATTTGAGTACTTTTTGCAAAGAGAACGAGTTTCTAAAGCATCAGTAGAAAGGAATATGATGATGCTATTTTATTTGTCATATCTACTTTCAAATGAAGCAATAAGGATACCATTGTTCGTCTGGCTTTTTGAACCTAAAGCAATGGTTGAAACTTTATGTGTTCCAGTAAAAGTTATAAGCGTTAATGGAATGGTTCAAAATGGTCTGCATTTATGAAGAATAGAAGGAGATGATTATTGGGGTAGAGAAACTGGGAATTAAGTTTTAGCTCGATAACTAATATTTAATTTTTAAGAAATAGTCAATTATTAGTTTCGATTGAATAGGAATTTTTTAAACCTATTTTTAAAAGAAATTTAATCTTTTTTTAATCCATTTCAATATTTTAGAACATAAAGATCTTTTTTTTTACATTAACATAAAGATCTTAATATATATTAATAATATCTTTATAAATTAAATCATTCTTGTCGTATATATGTGTTATAATTTATTAGAAAAAAACATATATGGACCATAATTTATAGCATTAATTACAAAAAATAAACTTTATTTAATTTTATAATTATACTCCAAACTTTATAAAGTGGTAATTAAATATTCAAAATTCTAAATTTTTAATTATAACTTGACGTTAGTAGTATAAGACAAAAATCTTAAATAATTATACATGTCATATTTTTTAAATTAACTAATTAAACCTTAAACTCTTATAAATAAAACTACATCGTTTAAGTAATGCTTGGATACAAATTACGAGAATATCTATTCTTCCTCGAATTTTTTAA
>JANKYE010000007.1:9594689-9616113 GCA_032467995.1 Erythroxylum dillonii | reverse complement strand
AGGATCATTCTAGGTTAACTTTAAGACCCATTGAAGGCTTAATTAGGGTCACTTGACCCGTGAATGTCCGTTAAACGGACATCCATATCCGTTAAACGGACCTTTACAAGTCACTCACAAAACTTTGAAAATTTGACCCTCTAGACGTTCAAATCTTATTTCGTGGTCTTCATCAAAGTTGTAGATTTCAAAGTCCTCATGTGAACATTTATCCACAAAAATGGCAGCAACCAACACTCAATCCTTCATCCTTTGCTACACTCATCTACAACATTAATTAACATCCAAAACATCTAAAGCATCTCTACTTACATTCATTAAATTTTACCTCATCAATCATCAATCAACCATCAACCATCAATTAAACAAACAAATTACATACCCATATACACCAACACAATTCTCATACAATTTAGTGTACAAACATCACAACTAATTCAATTAGCTACAAAACCATAAGATAAAACATGTTTCTTACCTATTAAACTTCCAAATCTTCAACTCTTCAAACTTTTCACCAACTCTCTAACTTCCACTCACCACACACGATCCTCATCATCTTAAGGGGGTAGAAAGCTTAGGTTGTGAATGAACCAAAAGAAGAGAAGGCAAGGTAAAGGAAACTAGAAAAGATGAGTAAACTTGTAAAAGGAGCAAGGAAGAAAGAAGGCTACGAAGTGGTGGAGGAAAGCCAAAAAAATCACCCAAACCCTTTTAGAAAAAGAAGCATCGTAAATGACCCCAAAAGAGGGGGTTTTAATTAAAAAGAAGACTAACATGGTGGCATGTTAGGTAAGTGACAAGTGTCACTTGCCACATGTCACCTTCTTAAGCCTCCATTTAGTTTCTCTCCAATTAAATTCCAATTTCTACTCCAATTTCTCCCCAAATTCCAATGGCTCAAATTAATAAATCCTAAAATCATGTATCTAAATTGCCAGTGCCATTGGACATTCATTGCTACTACTGGGAAATAATCAATCTGACACTTGGCATTTTTTCTAGTCCGGAAAAGTACCCCGAAATTAAACAAAAATTTCACTAAAATTCACTAACAATTTTAAAACCTCAATGACCCTCTCCAATCAATTTTTCAAACACAAAAATCACAATTTTCATAATAATCACATCTATGATCAAATATACCGGGAAATGTCATGAATGCATGTACAAGCATTTACATGTGCAAAATTCACTAGTTACGTGCATGTGTATGCATGAACATACCAAGAAAATTTTAAACACTCTTAAACCCTTTCAAATTACAGTTATACCCTTCCCATCAGTGATGGGATGTTACATGTTCTTTGTCGTTCAACTGTCTGCATCATGGCATAAGCCTTGTTCACCATGGGGAGAGGCTCCATAAGCATAACTTGGTTCACAACATGTTCATATTCTTCATTCAGGCCCATCAGAAATTGCATAAGTCGGTGTGTGTTTTCTTTGGTGTTGATTACTTTGGCAGCATCATAAATGCAAGTGGGTGTCGGGCTCAAGCTAGATAAGTCATCCTAAAGTTTATTTAGCTTGGTATAGTATGCTGAGATTGAAAGATTACCTTGTTTGAGTTGAATAATCTCCCTCTTTATCTGGTACAACAATGGGCCATTGGCTTCTCCAAATCTCTCCCTCAGCTCATCCCAAAGTTCCTTGGCTGTAGAGAAGGATAGGAATGCATCTCCCAGCTCTTTGTTCATTGAGTGGAGAATCCAAGACTGAACCATGGAATCAGCCATTTTCCATCTGGTGAGTAATGCTCTATCTTCTGTTGGTTGGGTGCATGTTCCGTCGATAAAGGACAGTTTATCTTTGGTACAAAGAGCTATCATCATTGCCTTGCTCCATGTTAGGTAGTTGTTCCCATTGAAGAGGGTGGTAACTAAAACTGCTCCAGGATTTTTAGTGTTGGTGATGGAGTATTTCTCAAGGTCTGTAGGTTCAAGGTGGCTAGAGTCACTCTCAGCCATAGTCGACATTGTGGGTGGTAAGTTGGATCAAACCATAGTCTTTGATACCATGAAAAATGGTGAGAAATCTCTACTGTTATATTTCACACACCAAAAATGTATGTACATGTATTGGCTACTTATACTAGGAAGGGGAGAATGCTATTGGCCATGAGATTGTTGTACCTATAGTTGTATTTATAGTTGCGAGAATTGAACAAATGTAAGGGAATAAAAGTAGACAAAAGCTGGCATAGTGTATGGCGTGTCTCTGAGCAGTGTAGTATGTTAGTGTGCTACTGTCTGCATGGGTACAGCTGTAATGTCTGATGGGTCTGTATTATTATTAGAAGCCAAGCCCAACCTGAACCAGCCCAAGAGAGGAGCTAATCCAGGAGGTGCAACTCGTGGAGGGAAACAACCCAACAGAAGTAGAAATTGACCTAGTCTTTAACAAGAACATGACTCACGTATAATAATTACAATATTTAAAGGCTTCTAAGAGCTGAGGTTATCTTTCGCTATAATTTGTGCTGTTGTTTTTTGCTACTTGATTGCCAATTTATGCAATGCAGGCTGAGGATACTAATATTTTTCTCGAGGAGGGTAACACAAAGCCAGAAAGTTAATGCAACTGAATCCGACAATACCCTTACCTAAACAACGTGACTTCAGTTATAAGTATTTAGGGTTTAATTACTTAGTTTTAGTTTAATTAAGACTAATATGTATAAGTATTTAAGGTTAATGTTTTATATGGCTAGTCACTTTGTTAATGGAGATATTAATGTGGAGATAGAATTTAAAAAATTGAAAAATTAAATATTTAATTATTATTTTTTAAAATTCAGGTTACATTTATAAAATTGAGTCAAGCTTATTTTGTTATAATTAACCATTATTTATAATATGTGCAAGCTAAAGCTTCCTACACGTGCCTTTCTTGTATCAAATACAAGGGGATAACTCATTTTGTACGCTTCTATGCAAGACTATTTTTTCTAATTTCAATTATACCAATCGACTAGTTAATGAGCCATTTTCATCATTATTATTTACCCATAAATTAGGAATGATAATGAGTTCAGGTTCGGTCCAAAATTAACAGATTAGGTTAGGATTAACTGAGTCTCGAGCTCGATACTCGAAGGGTGATGACAAAATGACTTCATTTTAATATTTTATTTTTTTTAAAAATAACAATTTAGGCCTATTAATCGGACTTGAACTTGCGACCTTGAGGTCAAAATAGCACGGGTCAGGTTTAACTTAGGTTGAGCCCATTGTCATTTGAAAAAAAAAGGATGGAAAAAGTTAAAATAAAAAAAGTTTTAAATTCCCTCTATATTCACCTGATAAGGATAGAAATTGACACAAGATGTTCTAGGCTAAGGTAGAATGGTCTAGTAGATCTTTTGGATCCAATTTTCATCTTGCAAACTTTAAATGTCACTTTTTCATCATAAGTAGGGAATCTTATTTATTCGGTAAATTTTTAATTATTTTCTTATTTAGAAAAAAGAAAATCCCAACTTATTCTACAAAATAAATATTATTAAAAACAATTTGATGGAGAAGGAAAACAAATTTAATTAAATTTATAAAATTAAAAAATTCAAAGCAAGCAATTTTCATCATCATCATATATTTTTTAATATGATTGAGAAAAAAGGAAAAAAGATCATAGACATTGAATTAGTTTGAGATGGATAATAACTATATATATAAAAAAAGCATATCTATATACTAAAAAAAGAGATTAAGAGATATGGGAAGTAGGAAGACTGATTCCATATGAGACTATTACTTGATAGATAAATATGAACCAATACCAAAATAAGCTAATGTTACGGCACTCATATCTCATCTGTCTCACATTTTCTTTTTCTTGGATCATAAACCTCCATTTATCTTTGGAGACCACTAAAAACAGACCATCCATTCCCATTAATCAGAATTCGATGAAATTATGGTTACTTTTTTTTTTTTTGCCTGGCATTTATCTAGAAGAACTGTTTCACCTCACTTTGCATGTTATTGTTTAGCTTTCACCTCCTCCTCCTCATTGCTCCTTTTTTCATGTTTCTACATGTATATATACACAATGTTAATAGGAAGAAGCAGTGTCTCTATCTCTCACCATAAATTACTTGCTTTCGTTTTTCTGTATCTGGGTTGCTTTGTCTATATCTTATAATATAACTTCTAGCCTTAAAATAACCACCCAAAATATAGATTATCTAGAAAAGGGAGGAAGAAAGGTAAAGTTCTGGTTCAGTCTCTAATTATTACTTCTCATTTTTGTATTTTATGTTTTGAGCCCATCATTAATATCTTGCCATCCCGAAACAGTGTCAGATACTATAACAAAAAGTTCATATGCATAAACATACATTTCCTGGGAGTATCTGTCAAGAAAACAGACACATAGCATTATAGGCCTGCTGGCGAGAGAAAAAGGATACGTAAGGAAAGAGTTTATTATCCGCATCGCATCGTTCTTACGAAAGCCTAAAAGGTTGTCATCCATCTTTTAGTCCTTTCTGTGTTTTGAAAAGTCTGAAACTGGGTCTTGATGTGCTGTTACATTGATGTTACTCGAGAGAGAATACTTAACTATGACAGCTATAAGCTGCCCCCCTTTTCTTGGACTTCGGATACTCTCTGTGTTATTTCTTAATCTAGTTGTCATTTTAATGGCTGAATCTATTTAATAGTAAATCAAATACTATCAGTACATTCCAGTTATCTTTATTTTCTTGCAAACAGAGGTAGGTGTGAAGCGTTTAATGTCAGAGTGTAAAAAGGCAGAGTAAGTTCGTTGGCCAACTAAGAATTTGGAGATGGCATCAACATCGTGTGCCAAGCAGAACCAGTTTCAGACTAAGGAAGTAGAAATGAAGCATCTTCAATATCCCACAGCTTTGGCGGGATATGAGGACGTTGTAGCTAGTCCCAAGCTCTTTATGTCTACCTTGGAAAAGTTTCATGCTTCCATGGAAACCAAGTTCATGTAAGCTGAATATAATTTCCTCTATGCCTGCTTTATAGCTCTAACTCGACAATCAGAATTATTTCTGATATCTGATTTTGGTTCCAAGGAAAATAACTAGTGATGGAAGTTGTTTCTACTACTACTAATACTGCTACTTCTCGGCTTGATTTAGATATATTCACTTATTGTGCAGTTGTCTTATACATATAATGTGCTTGTCAAAAAGTCCACCATGGATTTGTTGGTGGTAGCTTTTACCCGACATTTTGTACTAGGTCATCCCTAATGTTGAAATGTGGAAGGAGGCAATGGATGTATGACATAAGAGGAAACTTATAGCACAGATTGTCTTTTGCATTTCAGATGACTTGGAGAAGTCGAAAGTGTCTTCGCTGAGGGCAAATTCTTCTGGGATTAGTTCAACTACAAAATCGTATAAAGATTCATCAATTTTGCTGAAAAGCTGTCCTTTTTTTCTAAATTAACTTTAATTGATATAACTAGGTGTGTATGTGTGTATCTGTTGATAGATGTTGAACATTTCTTAAATCGAATAATCATGTTAAAAAAAGTTGACATTTTTATTCTTGTTTAGAGACTGCTGAGGCAAACTACCTTGGACTAATTTGCCTTTTCTGGTGTTAGGTAGCCTGTTCTGTACTTTCTAATGCATTGGGTGCTGATATTGTAGGATTCCCATCATTGGTGGAAAGGAATTGGATCTACATCGTCTTTTTATCGAGGTAACTTACCGCGGTGGTATTGAAAAGGTAATAGGAAACGATTTACTTGATTTTGTTCTTTTATGTTTTTCCTGATATCTTCCCTCATGAATTTGGTTGTAAATTCATTGACTCTGTCCCACCTATTCCAATTTTGCAATCCTTCCTGGATTGAGTAATGTGTTAGACATGTGCCTACCTTATTATGTTTCTCTCGTGTTGATTTCTCTTTCTCTGGACTGTTTAAACAGTCTGCTCATTGCTAGCTTTGGGCCTTTATCTTTAGCCTTTCACTTCCTGGTGTATTCTGTATACTTTTTTTGAGTGTTACTTCGATGGAGGATGTGGCTGTGCACAGTGTGTAGTCTATACACTTGTCTTCCATGTTATAAGTTGGAGGTGCAAATTAGATAAAGGCAATCCATCTTAAGTGATGAATTTAGACCTAGTGCTCCAACTTACTAGAGGCGAATGAATTGTTTCCCCGTTGAAATTTTCGTGGAATGAGAAGAAGATTGACATAAATCATGGAAGTAATATAGCATCTTGTTGATTTTTTGGGAAAAAAGTACCTCGTGATTTTTAACTTTGCAAAATGTGGGCACTACCCTTGATGATGGTGTCAATCAGACCTCTAACAACTGTGGAAATAGCCTTTTATCAGCATGGATTTATTTTGTGCAGTTATGAACTGAATAAGAAGAAATAGAAAGTTATCATGAGGCATTTCTTTTGTAAGGTCTAAATAACTAATTAAGATTATTGGCTTCAAGTTTTCCCTTTGACACTGAGCAAGGAGAACTGCATTGGCCAGTACACGTAAACTTAATCGCATGCCCTTGAAGTAAAGGGCGTTTGCACTTTACCTCTATTCAGAACCAACAAAATTTTCAGCAGCATTGCTTTTTAAACTTGATAACAAAGTTTTTCATCAATTAATGCATAGGCCATTGGATGCTTGTCATCTATGTTTGCAGGTTATAAGAGATAAAAGATGGAAAGAAGTCACTACAATTTTCAACTTCCCATCCACTGCAACAAATGCCTCCTTTGTGTTGCGCAAGTACTATGGTTCCTTGCTTTACCATTATGAACAACTGTATTTCTTTAAAGTTCGCAGATTGACTCCTGCATCAGCTGGTGTGGATATTAAACTCTTGATCCTCATCAAGTGCAATTTCTGGAATGTTATATTTATATTTGATTGTCCTTCTGCAGCTCCCTTGCAGAGCCCATTAATGGCACAGGTTCCAGCTCAAGTGACTGTTCAACCATCACCTGAATATCAAACAGCTACAACTCAACAACAAAATACAAACACTATACAGCTGAGTGGAGGTTCATCTTCTTTTGTTCATTCAAACCTTTTTACTTTTTTATTTTTCCTTGAGAAACACTTGCATTTCAATTAGGCTTCAAAAGGAGGATAACTGAACTCCTGGTAGATTTTGCAAGTATTGACGCAACTATTTCTTTTGACTTGTCACATGCCAAATCTCTAGTGATTCAATGCTAGACAATTATACCACCCCTCATTCATTAGCTGGTTAAATATTTTTCCTCACATTACCTTTTCTCTTGCTGTTCATTTGATAAATAAGTTGTCTTTCTAAAGTGAATTTCATTGTAATTGTACAATAATTCAAGAAACAAGTGGTTGTATACATCATAAAAATTTAGATTGCAGATGGATATTTTCAGCCATTTTGTTTGGTAGATATATCAATGTTATTTGATATAAATTCTAATGTTTGATCAATCTTTCAACTCGTAAGAATAGCTGTATTAGTAAACTTTTTTATCTAAAAATATGCAGCAAGGTCATCATCATCAGCTAGTTCTCCAGTAACAGGAGTAATTGATGGGAAATTCGAGAGTGGGTACCTTGTTACTGTTAGTATAGGCTCAGAGAAGCTCAAAGGGGTTCTTTACTGGGCACCACAGAATCAATCATGCCAAGCATCACAGCATTGTACTCTTGTGGCCAACAACAGTGGCAATGCTCGAGCTACGACAGGTATTCAACGGCGACGCCGCAGGAAGAAAAGTGAGATAAAAAGGAGAGATCCTGCTCATCCCAAACCTAATAGAAGTGGGTACAACTTCTTCTTCGCCGAGCAGCATGCAAGATTGAAGCCCCTCCACCCAGGGAAGGATAGGGAGATCAGTAGGATGATTGGTGAACTTTGGAATAAGCTAAAGGAATCTGAGAGAACAGTAAGAAAAATGTTGTAAATTTTTTTATTCAACGCATATAGTGATCTATAATTCTTTCCCACTTTTGCTCTTTGTTGTCAAATTTGAGTAGCTCTATGGTTCTTTTTTTTTCTTTCTTTGTCGTCAGGTTTATCAGGAAAAGGCTATGAAGGATAAAGAAAGGTACAGAATAGAAATGGAGGATTACCGAGAGAGGTTGAGAACAGGACAGGTCATTAGTAATGCTATTCCACTACAGCAATTGCTACCAGAAGATTTAAATATGACAGAAACAGATGGGAGGACTGAAGAAACTGGTGGGAACGCTCCTCATTCTCCAGACAATGGGAGTACTTCTGGTGAAATTGATTCAGAACATGATAAAAACATAGAAAAGGATTTTGGTACTAAAGATTATCCAGTACTGGAAGTAAACGCTGATTCTGGAAATATGGTTGTGGAGACTTCAGCTGAGGCATCAGCACTTGAGCTTTCTAAAAGGGCAGAGAACAATGGATAGGTTGGCAATTTTCCTGGTGAAAATAATTTAAGTTCAATGACATGAGATAGGATTTAGTCATGTGTCCATAGTAGGCTTGGCTTAGTATGGTTACAATTGCAGATGTTACTTTTCCATTTAATATTTATTGTTTCGCCAGAACTATGCTCTCTTATTCTCTGGTCCAGCATCTTGTGAAAAATAGGTTAGTTGTGATCTAAGGGCAAAAGTTTTGGCTGACTTATGATGGGTTGTAGCAAGTAGAAATTTCTTGTGATCCTTCAGGCTTGAAGCTCAAGCGTTGGCAACAGTTCCATTATAGGTTCAAAGTAAGATAAGCATAGGCAGGTTTGGAAAAAAGAAGGGCATTATTTTAGGGGCATACATATTCTAATGGTTTCGCAAGCCAAGACATCATCTCCTTATTATTGGAACTTATTCTTAAATCAATGCGAACTTTTTGACGAGCATCATAAAGGAGTTATCCCAGGACTGTTTCAAATGCCTGATATCCTGTGTTTTTGGAGTGGCCAAGGAAAACAACCTTGTTTTGCCAGCATGGATGACTGTTGCCTTCCTTTTTCTTACATGCTTGCCTTGTTCATTAATTAGACATGAAACCCACTTCTTTTTACTTATCATTTTCAGAAACTTTTCCCTTTAGTTTGGATATTAACCCACGATTAATAAGGTCGGCTGTCCTGTTCAAGTTAGCTGCTTGATCTTTATTTCTGTTTGACTCAAGACAACAGAAGTTGTCAAGTACTGTATTGTGATTCCAACACACTAAACAATCTGAACCGTTTCAACGAATGGGTTGGAGCATGTGCATTCTGTAGCAATAGCTCCCTTGTTCTTATGGCATGAATGTGGTCTCTACTATTAACTACAGAATAGCTGTAAAATAAGATGCAGATCATCGTCTTTGGTAATTTAGGAATGATGTTATTATTGGAATTCAACTGTGATCGAATTATGGGCGCAGTGAAAAATAAAATTTTTATAGATTTTGAGCATATTTCGACAATTAAATAAACTTGAATAAAACATAAAATGATTTAGAAATTGTACCTTGTTCGTTTTTTTGTTGAAAAATCTTTGAAACTTTTTCCGATTGATCAATCACGAGTTGTTCAAGTGTTCAGTCTCTGATAGCACCCATAGAGCAATTCTCAAACTGATTTGAGAGGAAAAAGACAAAAGTGCTGACTTCTAAAAAATTCTTCCCTTTAAATAGGAAAAATCACAAGAGTCTTTTATTAAAATTAAATCTCTTTGATTATAATTAAAATCAAATTCTAATTCTAATTAATTTAATTTTAATAAAATTAAATATTTTATATTTGATCCTCAAAGTTTCTCAAACTTTATAATTAAATCCAATTTAATTAAATTGATTTTTCTTTCACAAATTACTCTTTGATGTGTGACCCATTAGATTCCTAATAAATTGACAATGATTATAAATTATAATTATAATTATAATTTACAATTAGAATTGGATAAATTAAAGTTCTTTTAATTTATATTTAATTATCTAATTAAATAATTCATAATCATAAATCATGATTAACGTATAGCAACATGTCATAATTACCCAAATATCAGGAATGTTAAAGTGATTGACTTAACATGTCCATGCATGACTATAATATATAATTTAATTCTTTTGTCATTCAATATTCTAATTGGATAGAGTATGGATGTAATGTCTACTCTTATCATCCAATCATGTTCATTCTTGCTAATTAGTAATTGATTTATAATTGAAATTTGAAAACTCCTTTTCAAATATCAATTCACTCTAGTTAGAGAATTCCATAAATCATTACTAATTAAGAACAGTAGAATATTATCTCTAATTACTTTAGAGTGACGAATCATATATTGACTTACTCAACTATCTACATATGGTTCATACTGTATTTAATTACTACCGATTGAATTATTCTAGGACGATTTATAAGTAGTATCAAAACACATCAATTCCCACACTAAATACCTTGGTAATCTCAAGTTTGATGATATATTATACAATCATCATTATGAGATAATCCATAGACACATAAGTCATATTCCACCCGGAATTCTCATAATCGGGTCAGTTCAATGATTATTATCTAATAATCACCCAAACATTAATTTAAATATCTCTATACTTTAATTTATGAGATCAATTACTTTCTTCATGAGAAAAAACATAATGTGTGTTAGTTTTATCATTTCAACAATATTCAATCTTGATGAAATTACAACTAGGAACATTTAGGGATAATACATAAGTGTAAATTGAATCTCTTAATTACGATCTCATCATAATTTCAATTATACAATAATTTTTTCAAGGATTTTATCTTTAGTATTAAAACATAAAATATTAATTAAATTAATACATAGGGATAAATAAAGCCTTTTCAATAACACAAAATAATGTCATATATTAATTTGCATCCAATTAATTGGCTACAAAGGCATAAACTAACAATCTTCCACTTGCATTAAAGCCAATTCCCTATAAATCTAATACCATATCCATCCATATGTCGATCATGTCTCTTTTGAGATAATAGCTTAGTAAGAGGATCTGCTAGATTCTCTTCAGTAGGAACTCGCTCCAATGCTATGTCTTTCCACTCCACTATCTCCTTGATCGAGTAAATCTTCTTGAGTACATGTTTAGACTATTATCTCTCTCGGTGTAGTCAAGGTCTTCAGTATACATCGCGGGTGCCACGGATCCTGCCAGAAAAGAGTAGAAATACCATTGCCAATCCTAAATTTGAATTGAGGACTCAACTTATCCCTCACTGTTAAAAGCTTATGTCAACTCCACGCACTAGAATAAGTAGGTTGAGCACTCCAAAAATTTGTTCTCCTCAGAATAATAGTATGTACCCACTTAACCCATAAAGCTTCCTTATCTACAAACAAGTTCCAGATCCTTTTGCCTAGTAAAACTTGATTCCATGTAGTCAAATGCCTAACTCCTAAATCCCCTTCCGGCTTTGGGCGACAAATATCACTCCACTTAACTTTAGTCGACGTTTTGGACAACGCCTTCCCTGCCTATAAAAAGTTCCTAAGTTTAGCTTCTATGTCCTTCAGGACAGAAAATGGAAGAATAAAATGAGAGGACCAGTAAACATGGAAGGAAGAGAGTACAGAAATGACCAATTGGACCCTACCCGCACAAGAAAGACTTTTGTGAGTCCAGCGATTGATCCTATTATCAATTTTGGCAAGTAAGGGAGCACAATCCTGTCTAGTGAGATGACCTGTAATGAGAGGAACACCTAGATACCTAAAAGGTAGAGAGCCTTGCTATAGGCCAGTGACAAATTTCAACCTATGACTTAGATAGCTAGCATCTGGAGATAAATAAAAATGATTCTTGGAAGTATTCATGTCCATGCCAGAAAACATAGAGAAAGTGCACAAGGAGTCAAAAAGAAGTTGCACTGAAAATAAGTCCGCATAGCAAAACATTAAGAGATCGTCCGCAAAAAGAAGATGGTTAAGGTTAAGACCTTGACATCGCCAATGACATTTGAACTGGGGATCGTTTCTTGTGTTAAGTTTCAAATTTCTAGAAAAAACTTCCATACAAAAGATGAAAAGGAAGGGAAAAACATACTATATTTATTATGATTAGCTTTGTTTTGGAAACATAGCAGAAGCAAAACATGCCATATATAGGCAAAGAGATATGTGGTTAATTCAATAGAAAAAGTTAATCTTTAAATTGCAAAGTACGAAAAGATTTTATCTTTTGATAATTGTTGCTTTCAAGTCCAACAAAAAAAATGATAATTCTCCTAAACTGCTCATCTTTTTCATGTTATTGATGAAGATTACCATAACATTGCACATGAAACTTAACAAAAAGGAACAAAATAAGAAAATGCACAAAGCATTTGGAATTTACCTAATCCATTTGTTAACAAGACATAAGGAGCCATATCATGTGCTTTCCTTTTTTCTTTTCCCCTTCTTTAGTACCTACCGAATATAGTCTTTAGATAAAAAACAAACAAACCTAAGACCATAAATAACTAGATGAGGGGAACTTATAGGCTAACAAAAAGGAGCCTCAAGGAACTACTAACTTAGTAAATGCAGTTCAAAATATAAAACAAGAATAATGATGATTCCAAACGCACAAAAGATAATTAGAGGAGGTAAGCAACAATGGAATCAGGGAATAGGATTGCATAACAATCAACATAAGGAGGGTGACCTTTAGCGATCATAGATTTTAACTCCGACCTTATCTACAATGAAAAGAATTGAAAGAATTAAGCATGCAGTAGGGAATTAGGATAGGCTATAAACCATTCAATAGGGAGGTATAATGGGAAGAAAGTGTGTGAAGGAATCATGCAATAAAGGAGAAGAATAAATGAGATTATTAAGTCAACGGGAGAAACAAGTTTGAAATATGCAAAATAGGAACAGAGGAGGAGAGGAATCACATAACAGAGATTGTATCTGCTTTATTGAATTACAATTTTAATTTTAATTTGCAAAAAAAGAGAAAATAATAAAAAGAGATCAATAGTTCAAATTTGATCTTGTTTTATCATAAGATAATAATGAAAATGTAACCTATTCACCATAACTATTTTGGCTACAAAAAATAATTTGCAGCTAAAATAATAACATTTCACCATGAAAATAAACATAGTAAACAAATTAATTGTAGCTAATAGTTTTTGAGAAAGCCAATAATTTTTTTTTGGGATAAGCTTGTTATTTGCTCAATTAGAATACAATTTCGAGAAAATGTAGCAATATATAGACTTTTGGCTATATATATATATATCCTCGTTGCTTAACACATGCAGCTTTTTCAAAATGGAAATGTTCCATGTCTAAATATTTAATAAAGACTTTATAATAAAGGATATATCAAGTGTTATGCTAAAATGAGCAACTAAAAAGGGTAATTGTCTCTTTCTTAAACATGTTCGTCCAACTTTATAAAAGTTCACACGTCCTTAATTGTTAAAGAAGAACCAAAACTCCATATGATAAAGCAAAGCCCTTGGCCTAGAAAAAGGTAATTTCTTTTTTATTTTAAAATAGATGTTAAGACCTAATTTAAGCTGGTCTTTTTTAATTTGATTACGAACTCACTAGAAGATCATTTTTCACTTTAATTAATTATAATCTTCTTTCAAAACAAGCGCAGGCTTACCAACAAATGTTTCTTCTATTATAAAGGCCACCTAATTATAATAAGGCTTATTAAATAAATGTTTTTTATTTACATTCAAGTCTTTTGAAAGAGCCGCTAAATAAAGTACGTTATATTCTAGACTTGGAGTAGTAGAGGTTATTTTCAACCTCACGGGTCCTTAAGAGTTAAGTAGCACTTAGTATTGTAAGCTAATGATAAAGGTGACAACGGAGGAAAGGAACTAAAGAAAGAAAGAGAGAATTTTAGAGAAGTTGCAGTATTTGACTTTCAAGAGGGAGATTTTGATCTAGTCTAAGAATCATTTTCCTCTAATACTTATTTTTTGATCATCATAAGTTTAAGATAATGACACATTTATTTTCTATTATGTAGTTGTATACAATGAAGTGAATTAGGAAAAATGGGTCACGATGTTCTTTTAACCAAAAAGTTTTTGATAAAATTTTGACTTTCTTAACGAATGATCTATAAAATTTCATATTTCTGTCTAATAAGAGAGCAATGGAGGCTATAATTGACAATCAAAACTTGCTTAACCATATATTTGTTTAGTTATTGTTCTGCTATTTTCTTATTATTAATTTTTTTTGTCTTACTAAAATATTTAACAACTTAGATCAAATATAATCTCTACACTTGATCACTTTTTACATACACAACAAAATGATACAGACCCACCATTCCCTGATGGATTTTATCTCAATTCAAGATCTTTAGACATTTGAAGCACTAGTAAATACAAAAAATTGTAGAATCAACAATACTAAAAAGAATAAAGAGATTGCTTACTCACGTAATTTTATGTGTTAATATTGGTGAGAAGAAGTTAAGCCTTAATGCATCTATTTTATAGGTAAAATTTGGGGAAGATAGTTGTAAGTTATTAGAGGTTTGTAGCTTTTGATCGTATCGCCTTCCTGGAGCTGACTACACTTTTTTGATGACAGGTATCCAGGGTCTTCTGCGACACACTTGAGAGGTTAAGTTTTAGCATATCTACAGAGAAGACAACCAGAGCGTAGATTGTTCGGCTGCCCTTGTCGCGTCGGCCAGTCCCGACCTCTATTTTCTCCAAGAGCCTCTGATGCCAGTCAGAGTTCTCCTGCTCCGCGATCAACACGGCCTTTTGTATCGCAGATATTGCGTTAATTAGCTTTTCTTGTAGTTTCTTTTTCCCTTGTACCAAAAAAAAAAAGAAAATATTGTGATATATTTTATAATTAATAAAACATATCACGTAATCTTATGCATATTGATGATTTTTAAAATTTCTTTTTATAAATTTAAAATCTAAAATTTAGTTTCAAATATCCCTATAATTGAATAATTTGTAAACAATTTTTATTGATACTTTACTATGAAAATTTAACAAATATGTCAATATGATAATAACATTCAAAATAAATTTTACGTGCCCGTCTATCTTGTTTTACTATAATTAATCCTAATTGCATTTTTGTTGATGGAAGAGTTTAAAAAATCTACATTATCAACACTCAAATTTTAAGAATGTCATAGAAAAAATTTAAATAATATAAGATTTTAAATATAGTTAAATAAAAGAGGTTTAAACGTAATCAAGTTAAGAATATAATTTTTTAGAGGAAGAAAAGCTTGTTTTTCTAATTAGTTAATAACAAACAAGAAGTGAATAACTTTAGAAAATAAACTAATTTTAAAATTTACCAAATTATCAGATAAACTAATTTTAGAATTTACTAAATCATCAAATTAGTTTTGATAATTGAAAAACTAATTACCTCCATAAGTTTTTTTTTAATATGATAAAATGATACATACATTTAGTAATTCTGATGCCATCTTTACCATGTATTTTTAATTTATTTGTCCCAACTTAACTGCAAATTCATGATCTATAAACTAATAAGACCAATCGGAAAGTTAAAGAAGGAAAATATAAGAAAAGCAAGCGTTAAAAGAAAGAAAAGAGAGGAGAAAGGCCGCATATGTGGCAGGCATCATTGAAGCAATCAACCATCTGTAAGAAGATTCAATATATTTTCTAAAATCTGAAAAGTAAGACTGGGAGGAATCAAACTCTACGCTTCCTGATGAAAAAATAAAAAAGGCAAAAGCTTTAAAAAAGAAGGAAAAGAAAAAAGAACAAGAGTCAAGTATATGCTATTCAAAGCCAGAACGCGAAAATTTGATATGTTAACTTTCAGCAATCTCGACATCACCAAACTCAGATCCGAGGTTGCATAGATGGAGGCCGAATTATCATGAATCCGAGACTAAAAGAGCATCCCAGATAGTGTCCATGTCCAATGAAGGCATCCTACTTAACTGAACTGCGGCTTCCGTATGATCAGACACGACAAACTCCTGATGATGATGAGTTCTCTTATTGTTCTCAATCACTTCACATTCAAGTTCAACCTTGTTCGCCGGTTCATATTTCCAGTCTTTCTTTGTTGGGTATTCGCCAAAAGCTTTGATCTTTGTGTTAGTCTCGTATTCATGCGATTTTGAGGATGTTGAACTTGGATTAACCTGCTTCTGACTAGAAATGCCTTGTGATATTGCTTGTAACTTTGCTTCAAGAAGAGCTGCTGTGGTTCCATTCAAGGAGTTGGCTTTAAGTTGATGTTTGTGATCTGGAAAGTTCAAATGTGCGTAGTCTCCACGTAACAAGTATGCTGCTGTGTCGTAAGCAACGGCGGCTTCTTCTGCTGTGTCAAAAGTTCCTAACCAGACCCTTGTACGGTTTCTTGGTAACCTAATCTCTGCCACCCATTTGCCCCAGTGCCTTTGTCTCACTCCTCTGTAGAGCTTTCCCGGTGACGACAGCAGAGAAGACTTCTGATTCTGATGCTGCACTCGTCGACCCGTGTGTTTCATTGGCTGTGTCTTGGTTGTGCTGAGCCAGTAGTCGTTAAAACCCTTTGTGGAATGGTTTGTGAAGGTTTGATTGATCGTGAGCCATTCGTTGCCAGATGGTTGGCAATGCAGTTGGCCTGGTTGTGTCATCGAAAATGAAGTGTTGGGAAATGATGGCACATGTTGGCATGTTTGGCTCTTGCCAATTGAATCTACAATTTGCTTGGATGGATCTAACAAGGTAGGATCCTGCAAAAACAAGGTCAAATTTGGGATCTTTGATGTGGTCGGGAATGAAGATGGAGAAGGAGGTTCGGATACTTGAACACGGTTTAGTTCTGGGAATGATTTCAAAAAATTTACAGGCGTGCGGCTTTGCTTGATATCAGACAGTGATGCTGATCCTAGATTTACAAGATTCAATCCTGAGACAAAAGTACCTGCATGGCTTTGTTTAGATTCTTCCTGTTTCACAAATCCAGAGATGTTGGCGTTCAATTTGAAGCCTGAAACCTCCTCTACCGAAGAACTTGATTCAGAACTTGACAGCAACCTTTCTGTAGACGATGATGCCGATGGAGATCTCATACCTCCGCGTCCAGTTCCGTGACAACTAGTTTCGGTCAGGGCGTTCCAAATTGTTGGACTTAGGGCATACTTCAATCCTGTTCCCATAGCATAAAAATTGCGAGAAGGATAATCCTTGTCCATCAAGCTTTCCATTTTAAGAAACTGATCCTCCATACGAGTAGATCTTTGGTGTCAGGACAGAACATACAAAGAAAGAGTTACAAATGATGCAAATGAGAGCACTAAACTATATATATATATAATTGTAAAACACTCTTCTTGAGAGACTATCTATTAAGTTTAATTACAAATAGGAGAAGGAACCTACTTTATCCCAATAAAGCTATCGTCTGAGTCAGATCTGCCATTTCTGAAAAAGAATAAGAAAGAATAAACTTAGCACCTCCTCTTTCGTGCCTTCCATTCACAATTTTAATATACCAATCAAAACTTGACAACTCAGCCACATTGTTTTACCTGTGATTTAGCCTTCATGGAATGGATGAATATTCTCCAGCGAAAGTGACTGGAAGAACCTCAAACCTTTGTTCATGGCATTATATTTACAAATGATCATGCGAGTGCCTATCTATAACATCCACATGAATAATATTCTTGCCTTTTTTTTTTTTTCCTTTTACCTTCTCATTCAAGTTAAGTAGCATCATGATCAACATTCAAAATCAGGGTAAAGGAAAAACACAGAGAAAAATAATTGATAACTTGCTTGATTATTAGCAGTATTATCTTATTGAGGGACCAACTTGATTCATGATCAGTGTGGAAGTCAGATAATTAGACATAAAGTACATATTAATGTGCCTAATAATAAATATTACCATTCACATCATCAGCTTTGAACAGGAACCGTTTCAAACTTGGTTCGTTTGCTTGATGAGGACATCATGGCTGTTTTTTATTCATTTGAATACTTAACAGATGGCTAAAGCCATAGGAGCACAGGTATACCTTATCTGGCTTTTCATGGAGCATCAGTGCCTGTCTTTTGAGAAAAGCTTGAAGCCACCTAAGCACTTCATCAATTGAGAGGAAGGAATGGGCCATGATTTGAACCTCCAAATTTCTGCTGCAAATGATTAGAATCCCTGATGGGTGGTATTAGTTTGCAATCATCTCAAGCTACCATCTCTAGTCAGTGCCACCTGGTGTGACCATTCTGAGTAGAAATGCCAATAGAAGGAAAGAGATTCCAAAGAGCCCAGCTTTTCACTTTTTTGGCAGTTTTAATTAAACTATGTAAGTGAACAAGTTCTTCCAAAGTGCAGTTGTTTGTGATTTTAATTTTATAGATCGGAGCTGGCACATGGTCCTTGGCTAAAATAAACCTTACGTGTTCTATCTGTCTAATATTGATGATCAGAAAGTAGAAACATGAGACCATGTTTCTCCAATGTTGCTTTTTACCCCCATTATCAATGTTCTTTATTCCTTCCCTGTATTTTGGGCCTCAAACAACAAGAATTGTAAATGGAAGTTATAACTTTTGGTTTTAAAAAGAAGGATTAGGCATGTGACAGACAACCTATTGCCTTATGACATATCATTTAACTTCAATTGTTGAAATTCTCTTCCATTCCGCAAGCCTCTCATTTCTCAACCTCTTGAAGATAAGAATTTTGCTTCTCACAACTTAAGTTGTTGGTTAGGCATGAATGACTCATGACATGGTTAAGAATGCCAACTCAAAGTCTTGCATAAATGAAACTGAAATTATTGACATTAAGCATATCTTAGGATCAAAGACCTATTATAGGGTTCCAGTGCACTAATGACAGATCCAGTCTCCCACTTCATGTTTTATGGTGAATATTCTGCATATATCTTTTTCTGATGTAATGGAGAAAGAGAAAGGGAAGGGTTGCCCTTTGTCCTTTTTTTAACAGTTTCTAAGATGGAGGCCTCTTAACCTTCACAACTACCCTCAAAGCCTTTTAGTTGAAGAGTCTGATGCATTGTCAATTAAAAAAAATTTGCTTTTTCAGGAACTTTAGACTTAACTGAGAATATAAATTAAAAATGTGAATGTCTAGCACAACTACTCCTGGCAATTGACTGTGTAACTTCTCTTCAGCTTTTTTTTCTTTCTTCCTTTCATGTTCCTTTAAAAGCAATTTCTTTTCATCTCTTGGAAGTTTATATTTTGATAGAAAACTTTCCAAGGCCTTGCCTTCCAATCATGTAAAACCAGCCAATAGATACACAAATATTCTAAGTTGGTCCACATAGAGTTAGATAAGAAACCAAAGAAAAAAAAGGGGGAACAGAGTGTAAGATGAAAACTAATACATCAAAATGGAATCTTAGTGCTCAAGAAGATTCCCTATTCAATACATCAGTTTTCCTTCCTTTTGTACCGAATAAAAGAACTTCTGAGGGCATCTATATTGGAATCTCGATTCTAGCATGTACCTTAATTACCATTTGATGGTACTCTAGATTCATGGATCATCATACTTTTGATATATATATCAAGTGTGTTTGTGTGTGTCAATTGTCACGCCATCTTGTATATGTAACTTTTGTACATAAAAGATGATCATACGTAGCCAGACAGCAAACCCTCGAGGAAGATGGACTAGAAAATCTTATCCTCTCCTCAGAAAACTAAGTTGTACTTACCCATCTGCTCATGAGTACCATCATGACTTCCACCACTATACGTAAGTTAAAGTTTGTGTGGGAATAAATTATAATACCCTGTAGATAACATGACTGCTAGTGCACTTTATGGTTTATATTATATACAAAAACTTCATTATCAATGTCATTACCGTTATCATCATCATTTTTTGATTAGCTTAATGATGGTCGAACAATATTGCTATTGGCTGTTATCCACAAAATGTGGGCAAAAGCCAACGGAATCTAAGACATTAGGTTGGTGGACGAAAGAAACGTATGCATCGAGCAAGCGGCTAACGAATAGAGTGCCTCCACACGTCTAAATGTTTGTGGTCAGCCATCAATGGCCACTCATTTTAGACTTGTTAATGATAAGAAAAATAAGCTTAGAGCTTGACTTCGGAAGGAGTAGGAGTCAGGACCACGGGCGAATAGTTCTCTATTTCTTTATCAATTCAGTAAATTACTTTTTTGGTCCACCCAGGGCATCCACCGACGGAATCAGTGACTAATCCTTTCGCTGCGGGAACATTTCCAACAAGGGAGGGCTACAGCTGACCCAGGAGCTTGTTGCATTCTCAAAAGTAAGATTCGAACCCCCAACCACTTGGTTAAGCGACGAAGGCATGTACTACCTACACTGTGTTTCTTTATCAATTCAGTAAATTACTGAATCCCTTCACTGTGTTTCTTTTTTTAATGTGACAATCACGATTAGGTTAATTAACAAAGAAGGTAATTAATCATAACCCTTTTTTTTTTTTGAACAAAAGTATAAATAAAATGCAATATTTGAGCACTAAATACTTGAAAATTTGCATTTTTTATAAGGAAAGTGACCAATTTAATCCTTCAACTTCCACTCAAGAAGCATCTGATTCCTTCATAAACGTTCCACGTAGTTCAAGAGCACATAGCTCATTTTGGTAGAGCTCCACTCTTAGGATTGAGCTGTTGCCATTATAAGTTACATGTCTAATGATAGTATCTCAGTGGCTCACTCTTTTTAAGTGCACGTTTCACCTTTTTTCTTTTCTTTTCAAATCAACTTTTAATTTTTGTTAACTTGTATTTAAACCCATATTTCAATTTATTATAGTACTTAATTCACATAGTCTAAATTTAGATAACATGACAAACATACATTGGTTTGAACAAGAGATTTACCTCCCTACCCTTAATAACATTTGAAAAAAAAAAGTTAAAAGATTTTATGAACTAATATAATTTAATGCATCAATAAAATATATTTATATTTTATAAGAGTAAGTAAAACTATTTTATATTAAGCATTTAGTAAAAATGTTGATGATGATATACTTTCATAACTTAAAATTATTATATTTTATAACTTGTCACATATATTCTGTATTATACATGTAGATTAAGAATAAGTAAAATAAATAATTTGAAATGCAATCTATCTATTGTGTAAGAGGTAGAACACATTTTTTAAGGTGTAAATTAGCCTTATATATGTAAAACAAAAGGCTTTAATATTTTTTTAAACGTAAATTTACAAATACAACAATAATAACAACAACAATAATAATAATAATAATAATAATAATAATAATAAAATGATATAATTCCAATGTTAATATTTTTAAAAATATTATTCATGATATAATTATAATTACTTGAAAATTTGTTAAATTTTGAAGTTACTAATTAAATATAAAAATATTAATATATGTTATGTTCAATAGCTAATTTGTTCTATTGCATCCAATAGTTTAAATGCATTAAAAAGATAATATTTAAATATATATGTAAAATTGTAAATAAATGATTATTCGTGTATACATC
>JANKYE010000007.1:9388803-9401694 GCA_032467995.1 Erythroxylum dillonii | reverse complement strand
ATCAAGATCAAGAGCAGAATGACATCTGGTGCATAGTAATGCATCATCATCATAAAATTGGCACCCTTCATTAGTATGTTTGCCATATTCATGAGAAACATCCAACTGCATTGAAATATGCCACATCTGTAATTAGAGGTCAGAGACAGTAGTGAATATATGTACAATGTTCTAAATTGCTTTACTTCTCTTCCATTTTCGGAGTAAATAACCAGAGGATGACGAAAGGTTAGTTTGGGTCTAGGCATATAATTTCTTTTTAACTTGAAATTTGGCCCAATCAGATTTGACAATTTAGATATTCTGTTATTAAAATTTAATAAAATAACATTGCCTTGATCAATTAATTTCTTTAATTGTTAAATAAGATAACATTGTTTATATGTGATTGGCTAAAACTAGACCATAAAATAGCATTGTCTAAAAGGATATGTAATAAAGTTATACAAAGGGCCATGAACCTAAACTAAGTATTGAAGATTATAATGTAAAATAAATAGTAAAAACAAGTTTTAGAAATGGACTGGAAATTAAAAACAAAAGGTTTAAGATTCAAAAAGGTCAATAAATATTAAACCGTCGTAAAATCGACTAAAAATTGAATAAAATTAAAGAATTTAAAATATACTTCAAAGATATTGTCATTATTTATTTGAATAATTTGAAGTTTAATTAAAAAATATTATTAAATAAAATTTAATTGACTTATTTTGGTTTATAAAATTTTATTAATTTATGAAAATTAATCGATCAATTTAATAAATTGATCAGTTCTTAAAATTATTAAAATAAATATAACCAAAATTTTAAAAAAATTGAATAATTGACGTGGAACCACTCAAATCAGTTTTTGTTGAAAAGGCACATTTAAATACTGACCTTGACAAAAAAAAAATTGAAATGGTTTTACTTGAGTTTGAGGTTAAATATGTAAAGATAACAAAATATTGAAATTATTTTTAAACAATAAAATATGACAAAATTTAACATTTAAAAGGATTTTAAACCTAAATTGAGATAAAAACATAGTTTAATTCTAAATTTAAATATATTATGTATCTATTAATTTAATTGCAATATTCACTAAAATAATGAGGAATAAATATCAAGACAATATCTCATTATTTTCTTATATAATTATCGTTGTACTTTTTATTTCTAAAATAGCGAATAAATTTTTTGTATGTGAATTAAACATGAATGGAAAAATATATATACTCTTCTAAATTTTTACAAAAAATACAATCATTTTTATTAATGAATTAATCATTGTTTCTATTTTAACATGTTCATATATGCCTGTTAACATAAGAGCATGCATTTTACCTTCTTCAAGTGATCGCTACTGGTAGAATTGATAACTTATTATTTTACCATCAAACTCTTTCCCATTTTTACAAATGTTTGAATTCATTATAGATTTTTATTGTCAAATCTGAACAATATATTAATTAAAAAATGAAAAACAGAAACAAGACTACAAGAGTCCTAAGTCGAATTAGGAATTTGTGGCTTGTGTAACCATTACACAGAACCAAAGCAAGAGGACTCTTAACTTTCACGCACATATTACACAGAAGGTTTCACTTACAGGGGTGAAAGCTACACCAAGCCCTTTTCGAACAAAAGGAAATCCAAGTTGGTCAATTCAGTTCTAACATCAGAATGAAAGATTTCATAGTTAATGTATTTGTAACCTAAAAAGTCAGAAATATTTATGTTTAAAAAATTAAATCGCTAGTAAGTGATAACATTGACTATTCAAAACATTGAATGAGTTTATTAGAATTTTGAGACACGAGAACTTCGACTTAAAACATCAGCTTCTATGGATCAAGCCGTAATTGAGGAAAATCTGAAAATGGCGCTGCTTCAAAAATTAGCACCTGTATAAGAATACAAATGATCCGTTTACAAAGGTGGAAAGTTACTTTAGAGATCGACGATCATCATGAATCTAGAAAGTCAGTAGACTGTATTGTCCGTATAAGTTCTTTCAAATTGGCCAGTATGTGGCGTGGTCCCAAACTTTTGGCACCAATGTAATTCAAAAGCTGCTCCAAATCCTATACCCATCCGAGAAAATTAAGGTTAATTGGGAAGCTGTATAGAATGCAAGAAAAGGCAAGATAACGTTTTATCTAATACAGAAATTTGGAAAAATTTTATGGAAGAGAACAAAAGATACATAACCCCAGGAGTTTGTTGGGTGATTATTTCCCTTCTAATATAGATCCTAATTAAGAAAAAGAATCGAATAAGATAAAAGTAAAATCAATCAGCAATCTCAAAGACAACCAAAAGAAGAAATTGGATATCCCTACATGTATTTGGAGGGCTTTGAAATGGCAATAACATCAATGCATAGAGGATTTAAGCCGTACATACACATTACACAACGAAATGGTGGCTGAAGCTAACTATTTCTTTGTATGAACTTTCCTAAGAGTAAATAGAATTTTGGAAATTATAATGATTAAAGGTTTTGGTAAGAATGCAACCTACAAAATATTGAAGGGGAAAAGCAACACCAGAGTAAAAGTTTTATCACAGGCAATATGGACGTGCAACAGTCAGGATAAAACCTAAAAGAAATGGGGCCAGGCACAGACAACTCAATACCTTGTTCAACAGGAATACAGCATAAGCTGCTCGTGTTGTATCTTGACCTTCTAAACAGAGGGGAAATTCAACAAATTTAGTATTCACCATAGATGATGTACTTGACGACAAATCAGATGATGCGGGCTCCATTGAAGGAGCAAAATCACAAACATAAGAATGAGAACCTCCAAGGCGCAAAGGGTAGCGCAAAGGAACTTGTAAGTAGGAAGCTATGAGTGAAATAGCCTGCAAAAGGCATCAACAAATGAAGCAAGTTTAAATTATCAAAAGTAGATCAAATTATAGCTTTGAATATCGCATCCAACAAAACAGCATAGATATTTCTTTCTGCGTGAAATGTAACAAATTTTTTCAGTAAAATAATTTATCAAGAAAGAAAAGTTTGAATATGAACCAAAGCATATTATTCACCATCCAACCAAAGGAAAGATGAAGGAAAACAATTTATCAGTGAGGAAAGTGTAATCATGATATAACAAAAAATGACAGAATTAACAATCAACAAATCATCTTGACCTAGGCATGGAATTTTTTAGAATAAATCCTGATCTCATAAATCTAGATGTATGTCATCCCTTATGGAAGTAACAAAATCCAATTCATGAAGAGAATAGCTGATAAAATATGATAAGTAAAGGAGAAAGAGCACACATGTGCAACGTATCCCAGTGCACTTGCAGACATCTGGACCTCCTTCTTATTGGTGAAAAAGCTCTTCTTTGTAAAAGGAGCCATGCTCAAATGCAGACCTAAAATCGTTAAGGAGCCTTGATTAACAGGTTTAGATCCAGTGGAATTCCCTGTAAAAGAAAGGAAACTCAGTAAGTATGAACAAAATCCCAGCAATTTGCATAATACATCAGGGCAACAGATGATATATACCGGGCTTTACCACCAATTGTAATGCTTCAATTAGAACAATGAATCAATAAAAAGAGAATATTCCAAACATAATATGGCCACAGAGCATTTGCTTTTCAAACACCCGCAAGCAAGCACAAGTGTACGCACACAGGGAAGTCAATACAACTAAAGTTAAGCTAATCAAAAGTTGATTAGGAGGCACTCAAACAAAGGGAGTTGCAGATACTTCTGCTGATAAAAAAAAAATTAATAAGCACAACAAGCCAACCCAAAACCAAAGATATGAGAAGTTTGCCTGAAGTAGAAACCTTCCTAAATGAAGCGTTTATAATGATAGTAATTGAAAGAAGGGGCAAAAAGGCTTAGAAAGTTGCTACAATGAACATATAACTAAGTTGAAAATATCTATGTAATAGTGGAGGAAATCATGATCGAAATAGGCATTTCCTTGTTTCAGGGTTACCCGAACGAGGGAAAAGAATCTTAAGCTGTTGCTTCATCTTAAGTTACCAAAGCAACAATTTTTAAACTCACAAACACATTACCTGATGTACCGCTGTTTGGAAATGATTCAAGTTCTTGCTCTTCAGAAGGACCAGCTGTTATCTTTACAGGATAAAGCAATGACACTTGGGATATCATATACTGCTGCCTTTTCCTCAGCATCTTCTCAAGATTCTTAAGACGAGTATAGCCCCTTTCTCCAGCATGCAGTTTTCTAGATTCCTATGGCATGTGAAAGTATTCAATAGGAATACTAACAGTTTAATATCAGAATGAAATGAGAAGTTGCTGAGCACCAATTCTACTGTAGCATAATTCAAATAAATAAGCACAAAATTCAACAAAACAGAGCTAACTTCTAATTAAGCTACGATTTCTTCCAGTCATGAGATAATGAAGAGTACATTGGAAGTCATTTCCAACCACTACACCCTTATGTGGGAACCATTCTAATTTCATGAATTTCTGGAAGGGTTGATCTACTTATTTCTAATAGTAGGAAAATAAAAAGGAATGCAAATAAGAAATGATCCACCAAATATCATATGTAGGTAGTTCTATGTTTTCTACCACCAAATTTGAAAAGCTCCTCTTGCAGCAATACCAACACCGACATATATTAGTTAGTATCCCATTCAACATATATCAGTAAGTAAAAGCAATGAACTAAAATTATTTTCAGTTGTCTAAGTTTACAGAAAACACAATCATTGGAAATGCCTTGGATGGATTGTGACAATGAAATACATGTGAATACTTCTAAAAAGTCTCACAGAAAAGGGGGGAAAAAAACACCTTGAGTTTGAGTGTTAAATGTTTGACTATATTCTTTTACCTGAAGTTGCTTGCTGGCAATAGAAAGTGCAGTTCCAGCAACCAAAAGTGATCGGACTTCAGACCTAAGCTGTTCATCTTCCCTTTTAGCATCCTCGACCAAGACCTTCGTATGCGTTGACATGCTTTCTATAATCAATTTTCTAGCCTCTATCTTCTGCCGCATCTCCTCGAGCTCATTTAATCGACTTAATGACTCAGTTTGAACCTGCTCAGCATATTGCCGCCCGCTAATCCGCGGGCTAATCAATTAAGGGCCAAGAATCCAGGAGGGAAGATTTGAAATCCATAAGCATGAAAATTCGTTTTTAGAAACCATAGTAATTATTTTTATGACTCCGTTAAGGTCAACTGACAAAACCGAATTAATGCTATTACTCAGAGTTTGAACAATCAACATAAAAGGCAAAAGCAAACAGAGTCCATTGATCAAATTTTCTTACTTTTTGACACTGAAAATTGCGGAACTAGAGCCTTGGAAATCACATATTACTAGCTGCTTTAACATACTTGGCACAGAACAAAGAAATCCCATTCAACTTAACAAAGCATCCTAGTAAATAATCATATCAATAGTATTTAATCATAACGGAGAAAATGCCATGCGAATACTAGTGGGTTATAATAATCTAATATTCAAGAGCAACCTAGATGAACAAATTACAAAGATGCTTCTCTTCTTATAAAATAGAATTAGATATGACTAGATAATAAAAGTTCTGATATGCAGCAAAACGTTCATCAATTGTGGAATTCCCGGCTCAATTGAACATTATTCCCAACAAATTTGTGCATAAACAAAACCCTACCTGAATGAGAGGCTGGAGCTTCTGTTCAAGAGTTAGCTTCTTATCTTTAGCCTCTTTGAGCGCAGATGAGAGGCTCCACAACCTGGCAACCTCGTGCTCGTAGTCTTCCCACTCGATGAGTTTAACCGGCTGCGATGATTCCCCTTGGTCCGAAGACGGTGAGCGGTCTTGTTCCATCAACACTCCAACTTGAAAACTCAATAGCTGAAATTAAGAAGCGGTCATGGGCTGACCTCATCGTCCTGAGACCCCAGAACAGCCTAGGGAATGGAGAGCATCGAACGACGGTGACAGTGAATTGGTGGGGGAGAATTTGCGTGTTTTATCGGCGAACCAGACAAAGGAAACGAGAGGAATTGTTGTTGTTTTCCGTTGAAGAAGACTGACAGGTGGAGGGAGACGGTGTAGATGGAGTGAACTGAACGGGACTGTTAATACTAATACTAATAGCCCACATTCAGACCTTGTTATGGGTTAGGGTCCGATTTTATCATGGGCCAGGATCTGCTCTTACGACCACCACCACAGCCCATGTCTTATATGGTGGAGTAGATAGAGAATGGCAATGGAGTGAGTGTGTCTTTAAAATTATATATTTACCTAAATCTGCTTTGGTTTAATTGAAAAAATTACATCTTGAAATTTACTCAATTTTGTAACTATAGCCTAAATTTAAAAAATAATAATTAAATATTCAAATTTTAAATTTTTTAATATAACTCGACGTTAGTATATTCGTTAACATTGCTAACGTCGGTTGTCACATAAGATAGATACTCTTAATATTTATAGACATTAAAATAAATTAAATTAACTAATTAAATTTTATTAAATTGTTTAACTAAATTGGGTCATTTTATAATTGAAAGACTTTAAATCAAACTTTGTCGTTTTGGAATCAAAGAAAATATGAGAAATGCTTGCTGCAACAAACACAATTGTTGTGTTGGCGCGAGAAGAATGTGTCATGTGATGACAACACTCTGTCATGTTGGTACGAGGTAACAGTAACACTCTCTCATGCTGGTGTAAGACAACAAAGACATGGTTTCCAACAATCTGAATGAAATCTTAATTTGTCACTATATGCCTTCTTTCTGTTATAAAAATAAACTGATTTAGGGTTTTTAATTTTAGCATTTTAGGCAACGTTCGATTCTAAAATAACGTAGTTTAGTTCAACAACTTAATAACACTTAATTAATTAGTTTAATTAAATCTGATGTATATAAATGTTAAAGGTATCTGCCTTAAATAAAAATTAAAAAAATTGATCATTTAATTATTATTTTTTTAAGTTTGCAAAATTTAGATTTTCTTAATAATTAACCTATAATTCATAAGAAAAATAAAATGATGGATTGCACGTGGCATACCCTCGCACTCCATATGATACAATCATTCCTCTCTCTATCTACCGCCAAGCAGAAGAGGAAAACAATACTTACCGCCTCTAAGTAACCACAGCCACGGGCTTCTCTTCTAAGTACCCACCACCAACAAACCACCATAGCTCGCTTTTCTCTTGTTCGCTCTCTGTATATCGCTTTGATTCTTTTCTATAGCTTAGTATACATATACGAGGACAATTTCGCAATGATCAACTCAAACCTGACCATTGATTTCAATTTAGACTGACACCCAGTTATCATCCCTAGTAATAACATATCAACTGCGTAATAAATATATTAGTCTCATTAATAGATTAATGGGAAATGTAGCTGACAAATTATCTTTATAAACAAAATATTAAAAATAAAAATTGAAGCATTTTATTATTAATATTTTTTGTATAATTAACCCTTTTGTTTATTATTTTAGGTCAATTTCCCTAGATCTTTCCAAACTTTTTAATAAAATCTCATAATTTTGTTTTGTACCAATCATGTTTTAGCTGCTAGGAAACATAGACAAAAGAAAGAACACAAAGCAAAAACTTATTTAAGCTAAGAAGAAACAGTGAAGGAATAACAGAAGAATTATATTATCTACGATAACAAACACATGGGCTGGGAAGGAATATAAATCAGTTTCATTTGTGTGATTGGCCTAAAGGTTCTTTATTTATTCTAACCTTCCAGTCAATTTGGAAGAAACAATTTCAACTAACAACTTAAACTGATTCGAACCAAGGCCAATATCAGAATCGGTTCAAAAACTTTCGAGTAGAAGCAGATCCTATCCCATACTTGTTGCAAGATATAAGAAATCTTCAATTGGCCTTGATCAGAAGTGTCCGTTGGAACCATGTGAGTTGTTGATAGCAAGCTCACACTAAGATAGCTCTACAGTAATTAACATATATAACTTTTGTTTGTGCCAAAGAAGAATGGGGAAGAAAAAACAACTATAACAAGCAGATATCCAAATACAGAACTATGAATGTTAGGTAACTAACTTCTGAATTTAGGAAGAGACAGAAGACGGAAGAAGTGAAAGTTTTACTCTACCAAGATGACAATAACCAAAAATAAGAGAGGAAATAGACACACGACATTTACCCAACCTCTACATCCAGCAATGTACAAATATGAGCTACCCAGTACAAAAATAAAGCAGAAAAGAAAAACGTTAAAACGTACAATTGGGGCACAAGAAATCAGTCTGATGGTTGAGATCGCAATTTGTTTGCAACATAAAGCAAATGGCTGATATTTGTCGGGGGGTAGTTCTGCAGTAGTTTGAGAATTGAAGTAAAATCCCCAGCTAATATGCGCCTCCGTATGAGAATAAGCATTGCACAGCATATCCGAAGTAAAGTCTCCTGCAAATGTAAGTAGTTATTAGTTTTCCAAACTCTAATTTCCACCACTCTTAACATCAGGAACATCAATGTCAACACCGTGATGTAAAAGTGCTCCACCATCTAATTGTGAGTAGAAATCAATAAAAAAAATCTGAAACTCAGGAAGGAAATGAATTTCTTCTCTTCAGCAACGCCAAACATCAATTATGTATACAATTAGTATATATACACAGGTGGAGAGAGAGACAGGCGGTGTTGCAAAAGGCCTATCTATAGATCACCAGTCCTAATGCAGTAGGACTCTTACAATGACCCGTTCAGGGCTTACAGTGTACGAACATATAAAGGTTCAAGACTTGTTAAGGGAAGTTTGCTTTTTTCTTTTTTCCTGATCCAAAAGTTCTCTTATTCTATACTGGAAAGCATGTAAAAACCATAAAGCATCTTCCGGATTCAGTAACAGACTACTACAAATTTGAAACTCACCTGCGGACCTTCAGGATCACTTAGAAGAGTGTCCCAGATATGCAGACTATCAGCGAAATTGAATTCCTGCGTCAGGAGGAGGGTAATCCATCTGAAGGCATAAAATTGGGGGTTGACCTGTTATTTTCAAACACAAAGCAGAAAGTCCTTTTGAGTATGATGATTTAGCCAAAATAATACATCTGTTAAAGATTTTGACAATGGATCCTTACTGAACATAAAAGTTACTTAGCATTAAATCTGTCAGATGAAAAGACTTAAAAAAGTATACCCCGAATAATATTTGACAATCAATTAACAGGTACTGCAATCACAAATAACAGAATTCCTGAACCTAATTTATGAATTGGACTAGCCATTTTCATGATTCTTGCAACCATGCACAGCATAATGACTTTTAAGTGAATTTTTCAAGTAAGATGATGAAAGATATTAACATTCGTTCAATGTAATTCCCATCTTATGCCACAACTAGAAAAATACATATATCTCATAAACAGAAACTGTTACCAATAAGAGAGATGTTTAAGGTTAGTAGCCAGAAAAATTAAAGTCAAAATGCACTCTTAAGTGCATTGATGAACCACAAAAACCTAGAGACGCCATACTGCATCAAGTTGATAGAGCATATATGCCAGATTAACGAGTAAAGTCAAAGCTAGTCAAGTCCTCTAGACAACCTAGTCCGACTTGAGAGGTATCAAAGTATAAGCCTGTCACATAATCATGAATCTATGTATAGGTATGGAGCCGATGCTGAACGTAAAATCTGAAGGACAATAACCTAATGTCAAAGTTCGGAGGATAATTCTCTTATCACAGGAAAACTAACCACTTTTATCAATGAGGGAAAATAGAAGCATATCTTACTTTAGTTGTGATCTCAAGATGCCGCCAGAGTTCTTCATCATTCTCCTTCAGAAGCAGTGACAACTTTGTGATTGTTGAACGAATTCCCACAACACTGTTGTCAAGTTGTTGACAGAAGTGATCCCGAAATCCACTTAATAACTCAACAAAACAAAAGAATGTGTCTGCTTCAGCACAGGCCTGCATAACTTAAATACAGAAAATGATAAACAAAATGAAACCAAATAATTATGAAACAATTGACAGTCATATCACAATTGGCCACAAACCATTTCTAACAATATTAAGAAATATTCTTGTCAACATTACTGATTAGTGAATTTGGAAACCAACATTACTGATTAGTGAATTTGGCGACCATTCATTTTTGCATCCAGAAATTATCCAAACATTTTATCATATTCCTTGGATGCTAATGCAACTTCTAGGAATGATTCTATAAGCACAATAACATAAATTTCAAAACTTAAACCGTCAAGGAAGAGAATTCACGATACAATAATGTTATGATGAAACTGATTACAACACAATTTAAAGGAGAAAAAAGCATAGACACTCACCGCCATTTCCTCGTCTGGATCATTTTTGAACACATAGAATAGTGGTGCTAAAATTTCATTCATCCCTTGAACATATCTTATACCCTGGTTTAACTTGGCAAATACAATTAATATGTTTCTCAAAGCATCCTGAAAATGTTAGGGAAAAAAATTAAGCCACAAGTTATCTTAAACCAAATATCAAACAGAATGTACAACAGCACACCTGATTAGATTTTGCCAAAGGTGAATCCCCAGAGAAGAAGTGCATGTCTGGATGAGTGCGTTTTACATCTCGATCAATCTGTTCTATGATTTCTGAGTCCTACCAAATTCCAAAGTTTAAGTAGCATAAATTATGCAAATGAAAAAAGTTTGGTTAACAGTAATCATCATACAGCATAGGAACTGAAGTTTTGAATGTGAAAAGTAATATTATAGACATGGCATATATTTGTTCAAAAGCTATTGAAGCATGATACACATATGTAAATGTGAGTCCGAACCATTAAGATAATGTTGCAAATATCAACTTTAACAACAGGGGCACTATGCTAACATTTACTATGGTACTATCCTGCTGACATGCCAGGAAGGGGAAATAAAGTTTGGGGCACCGGTAGCACCTATACCAATCTAAACCAACAGTAGCACTTATAAAAAATTCATAGCTGTGTGCCTGTGTGGGCAGAACTAGTTCTTTTTTAGAAGTCCAGGGGATTATGCTTCACAATTACATTGCTTACGTGAACGAATAATTAAGTAGACGAAGTTATGATTTTGATATCATAACATATCAAATGAATGCAAATGCTTCCGCTCAAGAGAATAAAAGGATCAGTAGCAAACAAGAAACCATGATGTGTTTTAAGCCCAATAGATATGATAATCAGCATTTTGAGAGAATCTGCCTAGGTTTAGAATTCTGCATCTGTAGAACACTTGATTAAATACCTGGAAAAACTGATTCCAGATGCTGGTCTTCCCAAGGCTCAATGGATGCTCTCCATGGGTTATCTCCGATCTTGAGAGCATCCCAACACTTTCAGATTTTGGCTCATCATTGTCACAACCTGCCGATTTCTCCAACCTCCTTGTGATTTCTGACTAACCAGCCACAAAAACAATTAGAACTTCAAATGTCACAAGAAATTTAGCTTTTAGAATAAACTCAAAGCATATATGTTCATGGAAGCAGGATCCAAAATATACATTGATATCTGTATGCAATTGAACAATCACAGATAGTTAGGAAAGCTATAGATAGCAGTGCAACATAATATATACATCACCTTTATGTACTAAGCCAATGTCAACAAATTGCATAACAAGTTAAAGATCTAGTCCTTCAAAATCACCTGTGTTCCTTATGTCAAAATACTCAATTCTTAGAATCATAATAGGCCTCAAAGTACCAAAAGTACATACAGGATTCATCAAAAGCTCGTCCTTGAAATTCTTGTACTGAGATCTCTTCTTAGCCAATTCAGTTGACCAAATTGAACGATCTGGTGGTAAATATCCAAGCAAGAGCTGCCAATCCAGTAAACTAAGTTTCAGATAGGCACAAGACAAGACAGTTCTGATTGCAGAATAAACATATTCACTCTACTATTTACCAAAATGATCAAATCAGAACACATACACAACTACATTTAATATGCCGTTGTCTTGGAAACCTTAAAAATTAACAAAGTAAATGAGACTTGAAACCTTCATCACTCGAAAATATTAAAAGAAACTGAAATTCCACAGAAAATAGTACCTTCCAGACCGTGGAACGAATGCCAGCACCATCAGGAATCCCCTGCGAAGCAATCCTCCTCAATTCCCTCATGTTTATCACTTTCCTTGACAACTGCAAATTTTCACATTTCCAAATTCCGCTATCAAATATCTCCCTAAATACTTCAAAACAATTAAACATAAAAACCAAAACCAACGCAATTTCATCAAACCTCAGTCAACAGCTGAGCCTGTCTCGAAATATCCTCCGGTGAAGGTCCGGCTGAGGAGCCACCATTATCGTCAGTTGGTGCGACGTTACTGTTGCAATTGTTTCCATTATTGTTGTTGTTGCTTCTATTGCCGGTAGTGCTAATACTGCTGGTGCGTGATTCTTTATGATCTTTGACTTGGGGTTTGGGAGGCGTGACGGGAACAGGTGCAGCGATGGGAGTTGAGAGCTCTTCGGAGGATCGGGAGAGAGGGGGATCGTTAGCGGATGGAGCGGTGGTGGACCAGAGTGAGCTGTTGAGCCAATCAGGTACTTTCTTCTTGACCATCGCCAAATTGTCCTCGTATACGTATAAGACTACGTATACTAAGCGATAGAAAAGAATCCAAGCGAAATACAGAGAGAGAACAAGAAAAGAGCGAGCTATAGTGGTGGTGGTGGTGGATACTTAGAAGAGAAGCCGGTGGCTGTGATTACTTACAAGAGATGGCGGTGAGTATTGTTTCCTCTTCTGCTTCTCGCTCGATTAGAGAGAGGAATGATTGTATAATGTGAAGTGAAGAGGGGCGAGGGTCTGCCACGTGCAACCCAACATTTTTTTCTTACGAATTCTTATTAAAAACATATTTAAGTAAATATATAATTATAAAGACTCAC
>JANKYE010000007.1:9357280-9368331 GCA_032467995.1 Erythroxylum dillonii | reverse complement strand
TAAAATTGCTGTCATTTCTCTTCGTAGTTGCAAAATGTAACTAAAGACACTACGGCCCACATCTCACTCTCATCTATCCTCTCTAAATCTTGCTTCATTGAAAAATTTCAGACTGAATGTGACGATGATTTCAAGTCTAAACTCTTCACAATCGAGTATTTAATAATTACCTCAATTCTCTCAAATATTTAAACTTTGAACTTGCATCCTAAGCTGGAATGTTACAAGTTGAATCATAATAAAGGTTTTATATTTTCCTCTCGATACATATTATTCTCATGACATGTTTTATTTTTAATGTATATAACTCTCATCTTGAAGTATAAAGACGTCTCCAGTAGAGTCTTAGTTGTAATTTGGTCTCCAAATCATGGTTAATAGCAGGAGAAGAGTTTAACTTGATGATTACGTATATTATTCTCTTTTTCTGGTCGCATAAAACAGGGAAAGGATTTGCTATTTTCGTTTTACGTAGTTGCATAAATACAATAAGAATTTTAAACTTTACCAAGAGTATCCCTCTTGTTCTTCATGTTCATCGCAGTCTATTTCTGTTGTAGCCCTCTGCTTTTGGTATAACCTGCATCTAAACATGGGCGTGGCTTCCAAAGCTAAAACCGGATCTGTATTATCCACATCTTGCCACTTGTACAAAAATGTTCTGTTCTTTTACATCCAATAATTGTTATTAAGGAAGACAAACAGTTCAAACCTTTTTGTTTTCAGTTTCTAACTTCCACCAGCAAGAAGCAACCATCTCTCTACCTTATTGAGCCGCCACCTATGGATGCCACTTTGCATACACCCGTAGAAGTTGTAAGTGGAATATCTTTGTAGCAAGCCACTAGATCTTGGTTAGTTTGCAAATCCACTTGCAGTGTCTCCCAAACCTTCTTCTTTGGGTTTAAGACATCGTCCGCCTGGCCTTCAAACCCCGGAAATGTAATCCTCTCCCCAACTGCAGCAGAATGGGGTGGATCAACCAATTCAACCTGAAAATTTTGTCAATATTGATGAAATAAATCAGCAAAGGTTCATTTCATCAATGTACATCTTTCCGCATACATCAACTATGATAAGGGCAAACAAAGAATGATCACAAAACTCGGTTCCATAAATGCATTGAAGAGAGTAACCATATTTTCGCAGTATCAATAACTCCAACAAAAAGGTCGTCCCCATAATACAGGTTCACACAACATATGTTTTAGTGGTCAAACTGTCCACCGCAAGTCCAAACCACACATGACATATCAATATTCAATGTTGCTTAATATAATCGTAGCAACAAGAGTTGCCAAGAGACCTAAAAGAACAAAGTATCCAAGTATTATGTAAGTTAAGTTGGAAAGTAATATGTTTCCTTTATTGTTCTGGGTTCAATGGTAAAAATTCAGAAGTGTATCCTTATCAAATTTGGTAGTCGGCTTATGCTTACCTTGGTATGGTCACTGTTAGAGGCAGCCAGAACCATGGCTTGTGACTTAATGCCCCTCATGTTTGCTGGCTTTAGGTTGCAGAGAACGCAGACCTTACGGTTCTGTGCAATAACATATCATCAATGTCATGGCAATTTGATATTTGTTTCTTCCAAAAGCACATAATTTATGCTCCGCATAATTACCTGCATCTCCTCCAGAGGTATATACTTGACAAGTCCACTAACAACCGTTCTAGGCTGTGCTTCACCCAGATCAATTTCTTCCACATATAGTGAATCAGCATCAGGATGCTTTTGAGCTTTCTTTATTAAGCCAACACGAATATCAAGCCTTGTTATGGAAATTTCTTCTTCAGCTGTCCCCTTTTTGGACTTGGCTTCATTAGCAGGTTTTTTTGTCTGCTGCTTCTTCCCAGCACCATCTGTAGAAAAAGAGCCATCATTTTTAGCCAGCTATCGAGAATGTGATTTCACACCACATAGCAAAATTCTTTGTGAAGAACAAGATTGGCAGGGAAGTCCGCTATTTAAAACAAAATTTAAAACAACCAAAGCTTGAAAGTGGAAATATTAATAGAGACTGGAAATTTCCCCCAATCAGCTGCTTCAAACCTCCAGGCATCAGGTGAGCGCCAAATAGACACAAAAAGAAGATTGAATGATGAATCCAATTGTAACCCGAGGATTGTTATCAAGAGTTCCTCTTTAAAAACATTCAAGATAAAAAAGATTACCATTACAAGCTCGTTTTTGGACAACTAGGAACAGTGAAGATCATGTGAACATATTTATTGCAACAGCAGAGCCACAATAAGGTCTCTCAAATGATGTTATTTGGACTGACAGAGAGGTTAGGCTGTTTAGTAGTAAGCAACATAAAATGTCTACATATATATAGATGCAATTAAGAAATAGATTGAATTTTCAAGAGAGCCTTTGATTTTCAATTAGGCATGGAATTAAAAGTAGCAGATATTTATGCAAATTAACATTACTTAAAACATTTTTCTGGATGTTTATAACCAACATTGCAAAGTTTTATTAAAGCTCAATCCAGGTTAAAAGACTTGTAACCTAAAACTTTGGTCTTCTTCAGTTGCTCAGCAATCTTTGCTGTTTCAGCTTCTGCCCTCTCTCTCCTATCAGCCTGACTTCCAGCAAATTTGTTCCTGAAGAATTCTACTTCTTCATCTTTCTGTACATGAATAAATATTCTTCGATTAACCACAAACAAACCAAACGACACATAATAGGAGTGGGGTAATCTCCTCCTCCAACATATCAAAGGCTCTAGCATGCACATGCAAACCACGTACACTGACGAGAAATGTAAAACAAATGGCCCAAGGACATTACCAGTTCCTTGAATAATGGCTCTGGTTTTCCAATTTTATGACCAGAAGGTATGATTTCCCAAGGTCTTCTTGCCCTATCAATATCCCCTTTCTCATCACGAAGAGAAGCTTGTTCAAGAGGTAAATCAAGCTGCTTGAAAACCTTAAGCACCATTTTAACAAAGTTTCCCAGAATGGAAAAATCAGATAAAGAGTTGAGAAGAGAACAAAAGTGCTATGCATAAATGTGCAAGGGATCTAAATTACCTCAACAGAGAAAGATGGCATGAAAGGTTCCAACAAACAACCAAGAAGGTATACTAGCCCAACTGAAGTCCTCATAACTATGGAACAAGATGGTTGGTCCTCCTTGTAAAGTTTCCAGAATTGACTTTCCTACACAGCAAGGAACACATATCATTTAACAACCACCCCAACAAGATAACTTAGAAATGGAAAGAGCAAGTTAAACAAATCAATGGAAGAAGACGTACCTGAAGATATGCATTTCCCTCACTTGATATGCTCATTGCTGTTTTCAGTCCTTGCTTTAATTTAACCTGGTGTGTGGCAATCATTAATAAGTGAGGCACATGCTAAGTTGTGTCCAAGGTTACACAGCAAATCAAAAATACCTTCTCCATGGCTTCAACATATTGTTCCACGAGTTTTCTGACTTCTTCAGCCAATTTCTCGGTCAGAGGATGTGAGCCTGCACCTGGAGCATCAGGAATAATGGAACCATATCCAGCACCTGCAAATATAGTTCACAGGGCTTTGAGAATTTATAGTAGTTCAATCATGAGTCGGTTATACCATTAGCATCAATTTCAGTGGTAAAATTCCATATCAGGGGAAATTTTCCGCAATTTCTCTCCCATAAGTGCCAGTCCCACAATAACTTGAGAGACTAAACCCAAATATTGGCACCATAAACCAGTACGATCCTGTGAAATGTTTGTGATGTAACAAGTGGGTTCTAAAGATAAATAACAGGATTGAATGTCAAAAAAACTGCTCTACCTGAAGGTTTAGCAATGAAGCTCAAAACACGATTTATGAAGTTGCCCAAATTATTAAGCAGCTCGCTGTTGAGTTTTGCTTGCAAATCAGACCATGTAAACAATGTGTCAGACACCTAATTCACAAAGTGAAAAGAATTAACATTGGTTTGTTACAGGCCAAAGTACTGAACCAAGAGCAGAAATAGTATCAGCAAAAGCAAGATTACCTCTGGGCGATTAGTTAGCAAATAGTATCTCCACACTTCTACAGGGATATTTGTATCTTTTGCATCATTACCAAAAACTCCTATTCCTTTACTCTTGGAAAACTTCCCTGAGAAGTCATCAAATTAAATGGTCATAAACAGAAACAATGCCAGCACAAAAATGTTAGACTACTGCGGAAACTTTTATCTTAATGCATACAATGTACACAATATCGACTAACCTGCTTCATAATTTAAGTATTCAGTAACGCTTATAGTTTTCATCAAGGTCCAATTTTCACCAGTTCCAAGAAGTGTTGATGGAAACATAACCTAGAAAAAGAAGGCATGCATCAGAGAGATAACACATCAATGACTAAAATGAGAAGCTATAGCAATATTCCATTAAATACATTTGTTTCCTGAAACAAAAAATAGGATCTTAGTTCAATGAATGAAAGAAAAGTCCACTGTTGAAAATTAACAGAATGACATGGGACAAGTATAACAATTTCAAGGAGATGCACTAACGTCATCGCCAGAAATTTTAAGCACAATAGAAAAATCTTACTACACACAAATTTTTTTGGCATAAATGAATTATAATCAGAATGTACTTCTTCCAACATGCCACAAATTTTATGCCCAGAGAAAACTAAACATAGGATTTATCTCCACACAGGATATCTATTTTGCAGTAAATTAACCAAAACTAAGAGAAAGACCCACACTGTGAGAAATTAAGGCAGCTTGGATGCCACTTGCTGAGCTAATTTCACATCAGACCTTATATCACACAATCTTGGAACAAGATGTGTCATGAAAAAAAAAAAAAAAGCCAACAAACAAGTTTCAGCATGATTGATAGCTGCTTCCAGACTTTCCAAGCTTCATTCAACTGTATAATGAAGCTAAATCGGATTTATCCCTTCTACAATTATCAGTTAAACACAGACAGCTGTGTTTAACAGCAGTAGTCATGTAAAAATGATCAAACCCTAACAAAAATAAAGAATTAAAATAGATGAAGGTCTATGAAGTATTTAAGAATAAAATCCATTATGTACTCATTTTTTTAATCTCCAATGTGCAGAACATCAATAAAATATTCAGAATAGCACACTTACTGTGTGGAAAGGTACATTGTCCTTTCCCATAAACTGATACAGTTCAACATTTTCAGGATTCTTCCACCATTTCTCCCAGTCTTCTGTGTAGCACTTAGTTATTGAGACATATCCGATAGGCGCATCAAACCAAACATAGAAAACCTACCAAAAACATACTTGGAAGTGACAATCAGTACAGCATCTAAAAGGGATAACAATAAAATTTCAAAAAAGCAACAGTATATGGGTGGCACAAATACATAACAAGTATATAGAAAATGAATTCATAGTAAGGTCAAAAGACAAAAAGATAAAAGAACTGCAAAAAAAGAAAAAATTTCATTTGCAACCCCATCTAGACCTGATCAAGAACAATGAGCATCAATCCAAATGCTCAAGAAAATATGACTAGCCCTCACAACAAATATGAGTTCATGAATACATAAAGAAGCATCCAGAATGAAAAAAAAAAAGATTCAGCATGGTTGGGAAAAATCATTTAACGTCACAAATTGGACTTTTATGCATAAAGGAGATTGCATGCTACTCCTAACCTTGTCCTTGTACTTTTCAAGTGGAACTGGAACCCCCCACTTCAGATCCCTGGTAATGCATCTTTGCTTGAGCCCTTCTTTGAGCCACGCATTTGTTGCTTGAATTGCATTTTGACTCCAAGATCCAGCAACAGACATGTTTTCAATATAATTTACCAATTTATCCTTCAAGAGAGGAAGCTCTAGAAACAAGTGATCTGTGTCACGAATGCGTGGGGTGGAATGACAGACCTGTTCAATATCGTGAGAATGAGAAACACAGGATACACTATGATGTTTCATAATATTGTTGCTACATGTAACAGAAAAGTTCATATATCACGACCTATTTGCTAGAGTAGATAATGAAACTAGTTCTTTTTTATTAGATACAATGTACTATTTGAAGCTTAGTAACAAAATCTTAATACCAAAAATCAAGTAGTATTGAAACAGCAGATTTCAAGCGAAAGACACATCAGACTAGTACTTCCACCAAAATTTTTCAGACTTCCATATAGACTTCCAAGAATTCCCATGTGAGCCATATATCAAAGTATCAAACCGTAGTAACTTGCCCTTCTACCAAAGCCTCCAACAACCCATAGATAAGAACAAAAAGGAGATGGAATTGAATAAACTGTGTTTTAAGATATCTAGTCTATGCAAGCTGCAGCACATGTTTCAGATCAAATCACGTCAACTGTGGATGAAATTATTCGATCATCCAGCTAAAAACTATAAGAAAGTAAATGACTTTATACAATTCATAACAGAAACAAAAAGAAAAACTTAGATAAAAGCAGAGTATCTTGTACCTTGCACTTGGGATCTTTTAATTCGGTTGGGTTCAAAAGTTTTCCGCATTTCTCACACTGATCGCCCCGTGCAGAGTCATAGTTACACCCTTCAGTAGGACAGGAACCTTCCACAAGCCGATCAGCTAGGAACTTTTGGCATGTGTCGCAGTAAAGCTGAATCACGTAAATAGTTAGTAGATATTGAAACACATTTTCAAACTAATGTGAACGTATAAGTTTATGAAGTGATGAGTCGAAGTGCTCAATACCTGCTGCATTGTGTTTTCAGAAAGCCAATTATTCTCCCACAATTTATTGAAAACTGCCTGGCAAATTTCTTCTTGCTGTGGTGTTGACGTCCGTCCAAATTCATCAAAACTTATGTTAAACCATTTATAGACTTCTCTATGAATTGCATAGTACCTGGAAGAAACGAAACCAACATAACAACTAATCATCTTAAAATAAAGCAGAACATAGAGAACAGTTTCAAAATGGAACAGAGAATATGTATACTTGTCGCAGATCTGTTTGGGGGAGCAATTTTCCTCCAAGGCCTTGGTCTCGGTGGCGGTTCCATACTCGTCAGTCCCGCACATGTAAATGGCATTGTAGCCTCGAAGCCGGCAGTAACGAGCAAACACATCAGCACTCAACACGCCTGCCACCAAACAACATGCACTTGCATATGCATAAATATACGTAAACCAAAAAGGCAATCTTTGAAGTTTTGTTAAATTGTTAGCGTCAAAAGATTGTTGCTTTGAAGACTAACTTCACAAGTTTGTTTTGACATGTATATATTGAAAGAGGGACGAAGATGGTATGTATAATGAATATTACAGCCAATGATGTTGCCGAGATGAGGGACGTTGTTGACATAAGGTAAGGCACTTGTGATAAGAATGTTCCTCTTTCCGGGGAGAGGGGCCTTGGGCAACGCCGTCCGCTGACCGCCGGTGGTGGAGGAGTTATCAGCAGCCATTTGATCGTGATTTTGACTCCAATTTGCTTGTTTGTTGGTCGATGTGAGAATTTTCCAAGTGATTACAACAAAGCTAATAGAGGGCGTGGGATAGAAGCAGGCGACACGTAGTAGGGCAAATGTAAAATCACGCGACCCACGACCCGACCCGACCTGATCTTACCCGTTATGCTCTGTTGCTTTGTATACTGTTGGTAATTCACCGGTTCTACTCTCAGAAGTCAGAACATCAAAACTATTCACGACTTGAAAATTTCGGACGTAATTATGCAAAGTGTGTGCTCTTTATATATTGAGTCTTTCTTTACATTTATTGCGTGTAATAGTGCAGTTGCATGGTGGCAGCAGTGGGATGTTCCTTTTAATTTTTTTACTGCAGAATCTTCGGTTGATTGGCTAGCTTTGAATCTACGTGCTCCTACTATGGGTCCTTTTGGTTTTGCCTGGACACATTGATTTCTGACAGGTATTTGATGGATGTGGAAGACTCAGAACTTATTTGTCTTTCACAAATAGTTTCTTTCCTTAGCAAATTTGAATGATTTGTGTCTTTAAAGTTGCATTGGATGTGTCTCTTATTTTTATTTCCACACCGAAGCGTCATGATGGGAGGCGTTGGATTGGTTGGACTGCGCTGTCATCTGGTTGGGTGAAGTTGAATTGTGACGGCAGTTCTATTATTAATCCTGGGCTGACTAGTGGTAGAGGGTTGTTGCGAGATTCATTTGATCGTTGGCTAGGGGGATATTCATTTCGCATTGGTGTTTCAACTATCTTGGTGGGAGAGTTATGGTCCATTCAAGATGGTTTGATTTTTGCGTGGGATCACGGTTTTCGACAAGTTGTTGTCGAATCTGATAGCATGGAGGGGGTGCGGATGGTGATCGGTGGTGTTATCTCGTCACATCCCCTGTCTGTTTTGATTGTGGATATTCAAGCTTTACTTGCTAGGAATTGGAGTTGCTATATTAAGCATGTGCTTCGTGAAGGTAATTTTGCTGCAGATTGTCTAGCGAAATTGAGTCATAGCATTGATTCCAATTTTCGGGTTTGGGATTATCTTCCTAACGCACTTTCCTTGATTGTTTGGGCTGATGCCTGTGATATTTCCTTTTTGAGATAGTTTAGTTTCTCTTATTTGTAACCAAAAAAAAAATATCGGACTATATACAAAAATCTTGAAACTTACAAAGAATGTAAAATGTGAATACATTAGTATAAAAGGCTTTCGAATCTTGAGATTTTTTAAAAATTAAAATAAATTAGTGAAAACATTAAAGACTAAAAGTTTAGTACAGTTGAAAACAATCACCCTATTAATTAAGAGTAAGATTGTGCATTTTTAATTAAGAGTAAGTTTACTACCGAAACAAAGCTGTAGGTTCTTTTTATCTTTACTCTTATAATGTTTAAAATTCTTGACATTTATTATAATAGTTTAAGTTTTTTATTCCGTTTAGTTAATCTCATTTTAATTGCCTACTTAAATTGGACTTGAAAATAAAATGTAAATACCAAATAAGGAAATAAGTGGTAGTCAAGGAATCTATGGGGCTTAGTCACAGGGGGGATAACTTTTGATTTATCATATCATCTTTAGTTTAGAAGCATTTGTTGTTATCCTAATCAACTATTTGAATGCATACATGTTGATCACAATGAATGTTGCATAGGATCCAAAGTTCGTTCCAAAGTAGTGTTGAAAATTAAAGGTTGAATAAGAGGTAGTTGATAGCCTTAATTTCCTAATTACAGAGAGAGCAATATGTAGAACTTGTGATTGTGAACTTGATTATGACCTTGGCGTTAAGTCTTTATTTGATTGTTAACCGTAGAATGAACAAGGCCATAAGTAGGTTATTGGAGAACCATACTAGTTTACGACAAGCAGTAGATAGGAGAACAGCTGAGAAGATTTCCAAGCATGTTTGGTTGGCAAAGGATCTAGAGAAGTGTCTTAGCCATAGTAAAGCATCTTCCTTTTTTGAGTTAGGCTTATATCATGATTTTTTTTCTTATATGACAGTAAATCCTTTAGGGTTGACCATAAGCCATTTCCATAAGTTACCTTGAATGATTTTTGTTACCTTAGAGTCTTATGATATATTACAATTCAACAAGATAAAGTTTGGAAGTTTGTAAAGAGGCCTTATATTATTTCATTTGTCACACTAAAACCAAGTATCCTTGACTGTTGGAACCCCACCCCTGCAGGTCATGTGCCCGACGTCCTACGTGACATCTGGACGCGCATCCCACAAGGCAGGTATGCCACACCAAGCCAAACCTCAAACAAAAAGTACTCAAAACACTTACTTCCAAACAGATTTGAAAATTTAAAAGTTTTAGGTCCTAAATTAAAAATTGATTCCTTCAAATAAGTTGTAGTTCCATGTCTCTAGTTTGTTCAGAACCAAAACCTCATTTGGATCTTTATAGATCGAGATATCACCAAAATACGGAAGCATGTTCAGACTTTTTTCAGCCGATGCTCTCACTTTGATTCAATTCATCTTTTTCAAGTTAATCTCAAAAGCTATAAATTTTTATGGAGAGGTAAAGGAAAATCTTAAGAACCCAACGCTTCAAAAATTAGGTCAATCGGAGGTCGAACGGAAAAGTTATAAACAAAAGAGTGGAGAGAGGTCGGGTTAGGGGGAACATGATAATAGTCGACTAGTCGAAGACTATTAGTCGACAAATGTAAGTAAAAACATGACGATTAGTCGACTGGTCGAAGACTATTAGTTGACTAATCCTATAATGATCGACTGAAAACTCTTAGTCTTTCTTCTTCTAACACCCCAACTTCCACAACTCATAACTTTTGACCCAGAACTCCAAAATTTACTAATTAGGTATCAATGGAAAGCTAAAAGAAGGCTTTATAACTTCTATGAAGAGCTTAAACACTAGTTCAGCCTTTAAAGGAGTCAAAATCTACCTCAAAGTAGCTGTCTGATAAATGTCATCCTAAACAGTAACATAACTTCTAAAAAAATCATATCTTTCTGCTCTTTTTTCCAAACATGTCATACTTTATATCAATGAAAAGATAAAAATATAAACTACCACCTTCATGAAGACCTTATGAACAATTTCTACCTTTATGAGGGCCAAAATTCTACTAAAAGTTTATGTCCCGGAATTACCATCCTAAACAGCACCCAAACTTCAAAAATTTACATCTTTCAACTCCCGCATCTAAAAATGGAATATTATACATCGTTGGAAAGCTATAAAATTCCTCTATAACTTTCAAGAAGGCTACTTGATCCAATTTAACCTGTATCAGTCCATAATTTGCCTCAAAGTTAGCATACACAAAACTTACCCTTATGGACATTTACAAAAAACAATGCAAAGTAACTTTTGGAACAAGCATCGACAAAACACAATAAAACCTAAATATCTTTTATTAATATCAAAATATGAGTTTTTACAAAGTTTTAGTGAGCATTTCTAGCCCCAATACAATAAATTCTCGAAAATTCAAATGTAATATCCCGCCCCCGATGGGAAGGGTAAAATAGTAATTTGGAAAGGGGCTGAGAGTGTTTAATATTGTGTTGACATATTTATGCATATCATTGCACGTGTATAGTGAAATTTGCACATGAGAATGACTGTACATGCATT
>JANKYE010000007.1:9310865-9337834 GCA_032467995.1 Erythroxylum dillonii | reverse complement strand
ATACAAATGTACATTATACTACTTGAAATAAGAATAATAATAATAATGATAAGAAGAAATTAAGTATAATTATATTGATAATTAGAATTTTTGTCCAATAATTCTAATATTAATATTCATGATAATCAATATAAAATTAGTAACAATAGGGTCAACATACATTCAAATACACATATAAAAGCATTCATAGAATTAATTATATAATAGGTTCAACATACATTCATGGAATTAATTACATAATAGGTTCAACATATATTGACTACAAACATCTAAGCATGAATGAAACTAACTACATAATTGGTTCAACATACATTAAGGCCTTAGAATTTATTAATAATGTCTTTAAAAATTAAACCCAAGATGAGTCCAATGGCTATGAGTAAAAATGCTTGACTCCATGCCATGTTTATCTGCAAAGTTGCAACATCAGTGAGTTGTTCATTTGTTGGAAGTGGGACTGGATTCGGCAAGGAGGATGGTTCATTGGCGGTAGGAGCAATGTCTTCAATGCAATGAGTCGGCCTATATGGGTCTATCACATAAGCACTTTGTGTTTCATCCAATGTCCGATACCCTTTGAATCGAGCATTAGGAAACCCTTCAGTAGCCAATTTGACGTCATCCCAATTTGTAAAAATTTCAACTTGATGTCCAACAATGACCACATAGAAGTTGTATCTGCCCATATTTAGGTATCTGAAAATGAATCATATTATCATCATTCATACACGCAGAAAAATGACAAACATTATTTAGTAAGCAAACCAAACATTCATAAGTAATAGAAAATTGTCCAAAGATACATCATTCAACATCACAATCCCTGTTTCTAAACCATGCAAATTAAGAAATTACACATCAATTCATACATCATCATCTAAAAGACTCCTATCATAAGCCTGTTTTTGTTCTGATGTTAACCCCCAGAAAATGTTCGCATATTGAGCATGCCTCCCGAATATCTTAGCAGCTCTGAGAACTTCGTCAATGGGGAAGCCCAAATTGCCAAGCTCTTCACCTAGTTTAGCTCCTTACAGTCCTACCATGGCATCCGTAATTACCCTAGCATTCTCTTTACTGGTCTCAATGGCACGAGCAAATGATGCTGCAAGGCTTTCTAACGCTTCACTATCCCGCGTCTTCCATTTCCCTTTGTTTAGTTGATTTCCGTCAGTGTTGCTGAAAGATGCGACAGAACCGAAAACATGGGCAGAAGTTGTCGGAGTAGGAGTGTTTTGTGGGGCTGGTTCAAGTTCATCAAAAGGGGCAGCAGGGGTAGGTTCATTAGCTGGTGCTTCACCGTCAGTTTCACCCGTCTCAAGAAAGTCAACAACATCTGCTGCATTCTGAGCCCTTCCACCAGTGGCTCCATCCCTTCCAAATACAATTACTTGTTTGGGTGCATCTGGAATAGAAATCAGAAAACGTCAGCAAGAAAAACATATGATTATTCAGACACATCTATAATTGGTTCAACAATTAACACAACATTACCCTCATCCATTTATCTAGCACTTGCTTGCTGTCCACCTCAACGCATCGCTTGGTGTCATTCCACCCAAACCCACTACAATTTAACATATAAAACGCCGTCTGATATTTGTCCTTAAGCCTTTTGTGCTTATTTTTCACATGCCTCTTGTCAATCCTACATTCAGGACACTTGTCCCCCATCTGGCCAACTAGAATTTGGAAAGTACCAGGCTTGAAATGGCTATTATCTGCTTTGTGACTAGCTAAGACAACCTCCTCCATGAAGGTCACAAATGCATCTGTTTCAGTATCTGCCCAAATTCTTGACATTGCACCTCAACCAAGCAATGTCAAGAATACCAGAACATTCCAAAAACCATTGCTATATATGATTAATCAACATAACATACATTGAAATGGTTTGTGAAATAAAGAAGACAATATTAAATTCAAAGCAACATGTGATTAAGTTCAATGAAAACAATCATTCGGCACATTCATGGTCTGCAAATATTCAGTTGTAATGAAAGTGAACATATAACAAAAAATTAAACCAAACCATCACTATGACCTCTTATGAAAATTAATAACATTTAAACCCGCAATTCACTCAATATAAATATTAACTAAAAGAAAGTCCACATTTTAATGGCCTCTTCTCCAATCATCAAACATGTTCGTGGCTAAATCCTCCCTCCATTGACTCCATTCATTACTTGTCTCAACCCAGTCAATAGTTTTAGGGAGAGATGCTTCTTCCCCAATTGGCATATCCTCAGCTTCCAGAGGAGCTAGCTCTGCTATATCATAAGTCATATGCAACCTAATAAAGTTGTGCAGAAGGCTGAATGCAAGAATTATGTGCACATGAGTGGTTGTTGAATAAAAAGATGGATTTCTGAGAATTTTCCATCTTTTTTCAGTAAACCAAATGCACGCTCAGTCACATTTCTGGCAGATGAGTATATCTTATTATAGAGCTCCTCTTGGTTCCTAGGTGCCCTTGCATCTCTTGCTCACTCTTGAATATGATATCTTGTGCCTCTATAAGGTGCAATAAATTCAGGACCGTTGGTATAGTCAGCATCTACTAAGTAGTAATTTCCTATAAACAAATGCCACTATTATTATTGTATTTGTAAGCAAACAATTAAAAAAATTAGCAAATTTGTGTTAATTCTGATATAACATACCCCTTGGAACTTGAAGTCCATTACACCTCGTAACAGCATCATGCAAAACCCTTGAATCAGATGCTGAACCCTCCCATCCCGCAAGAACATAAACAAAGTTTAAGTTCTTATCACACACCCCTAACACATTAGTGCACATTCTCCCTCTCCTACCTCTGTATCTGGGTTTGTCTTCTTGGGGAACTATGATATCTAAATAAGTCCCATTTAAAGCACCAAGGCAACCCTTTGAACAAAATGCCAGAAAAAATAAGATATACTTAAGTAGTTTAAAACAGTTTTAATTACACATATTATTGTAGCTAATTAAATTGACTAACCTTATACCATTTTCATCTATTATCTGTGCAATCATCTGCAATTGGTATGAGTTTCACACACAACAGACGTTAGAGCTTCAGTACGACTTTTAACATGCTATGAAAGGCCCTACTTATTGTTTCTCCAGACCTCATAAACCTAACTTGTAAAACTCTATTAGATTCATTCTGTGCTAATATTCTTAGGAAGATTAAAACTTTTTCTTCAACTGACAGATGGCCAGTATTCACTAACCCATTGTGGACTTGAAGCATTTCACATAACACTGTAAATGCATTTAAGTCCATCCTCAAATCCCACTGGGTATTCCTATCACCCTCGTTCAATATCCTATCTATATTAGCTTCCCGAGTTGGCATTGTCAATGCCTTACTACCTGATGCATTTTCACTCCTCCTCCGTTTTTTGGTGTATATATACAAGCATATCAATATGACCATTCTCATTAAATTCATCTCCGTATTCCAAAGCTCAAACATAGCTAAACACTTAAACATAGCATCATGAACGTTGTTATCTATGTTTGCAAATAATTTCTGGCTGTAAAGAGTAAAAAAAAAACAATTGAAATACACATATTCCGATCACAAATCAAAGGCATTAATTCCAAACATATTCGAAGCACATGAGTGGTTGTAGGAAATCAAATTAAAGCCATTACCCTTGAATACAAATAATACTTGGTTTTTGGAATTACTACTTGTTGATCAAACATTGATATGCCAGTAACAATATTACTTATGAAGCAAGTTATAAATTGGTTTGTGAAAGAGAAAAAAGATGAAGTTTATCTTAAAGAGTATCGTAATAGGATTTGTTATGTTTGTGATACTTGTTATTTTGAACTATGTTATAGAGAAATGGTATTGAATTGCAATTTTAAATATAAAACTTGATTAGGTGAAATGTAATGATTGTGCACTTGAATACTATATTGCAATGATTTGTCATGATCACTATGTAATATATGGATGTGGATTCATAGGGAAAAACACAAGAATATCAATAGTCTTATACGACATAAACATAAACAAGTCATTCACATATCTGTTAATACAACAGTACATGCATGAAAAAGCACATTTTCTAATCATGTTGGCATAATAGCACGTATATGAAGAAAAGTTATTTGTCATTGTTTTCCTCATTTGTACTTCACTTGGAAATGATGCAAAAATGTCCTCTAAACCATAAACCCCTCAGTTCAAGTATTGATAATTTGAATGTATTGTGGATACAAAAAAAACTCCTCACTTTCTTTTACTAGCATAACATAAATGGGAAAGAAAAATAATGAGAATACCAATATTAATGTACAACACAGATGTATATTTGCCATCAGTGCCATTGTCCTCGCACAATTGGAATTTCTATGTTATATCTAACTAAAAATTTAACAGAAGTTATAATTGAAGAGAGAGTCGTGAGTAGCTAGTGATCTTCAGACTAGTCGAGAAAAAGTAGCTCACACATGTTTATTTGAGCAATTTAATTTGGTACAATCAACAATGTTGATAGTTTTCTAATTTGAAATTTGCTTTTAGTCTTGGCATCTTCACTTTTTAAATGCAAATTAGGGGGCATAAAAAGCTATTATCTTTCCCAAAAACAGCTCCTTTTACACCCCTTCATAAGGAAATCAAAAAGCAACATATAACAATCTTGGAATTACTTGAAGCTATGGAAAATATCATTGTCTGCACCCAATTCTACTGAACACACATAATATAAGGACTTGTAATAGCTCTATCTCAAGACACCATTTCTTTAATGATTATAACACAAGGTAATACCTCCACGGTTGTGAATTGCAATGATTATAACACAAGGTTGTAAGCATACTGAAATTGATTATTGTGTGGTTCATGAATAGTACCAAAAAGTACATTAAAATTGATTATCATGTAATTCGTAAATAGTTTGTAACTAGTCTAATGAAATTATTGATAATCTCTTCTTCAGATCAACTTTTGAATTCCTCCACTTAACCTTTGATGCTTTCCCAGTTTCATAGTTTCTTAATGTGGCATTAGAGTTCTTATAGAAAAAAATTATATTTTTTATTTTATTAGCTGCTATTTTTCCTCTCTTTCATAAAACATTCTATATATATACCATTTTCTCTCTAATTTTTATTGCATGGAAATTTTTAATCATATTCTAGATTATTCACAAGGATTAAAGAAACTACCAATTCAAAGAAACAAAATGAAACACTCGTCCAGTAATATTGTATAAGTGGATTGATTTAAACTTATGTTATCGACAATATATCAAGTCCTTATATTAATTTACACAAGCAGGTGTAACTTTTGACTGTCCTTAACAAAAGTTGCTTTAAACGATGTCAATAAGATCTTTTGCCTTTGTTAATGCATGGATCTCCTAATGGGTAAGAGAAAATTATATACCCAAGGTCATTTCATAATGAGAACCCGACCCATGCTGGTAAATTACAGTTAATTTATTAAACCGTTTATTATCTTTTATACTTGATCATATTTTAATTTTTATTATCTTTTATATGTGATCTTTTTAGTTTTAATTTTTGAAAAATTGTAATTAATAAATGTACAGTGTTCTTAAAAATATAAATAATGTTATATAGATAAATTAATCATATATTCTTAAATAATTTCTTATATGCAAATATTTATTACCAATGATTAATTAATAAAACAAAATCTAATCAATAATGGATTGTAAATTTCAAATTTAAACTATTGTCTGGAATATATTAAATAAAAATGAATCAAAATCTCTAGTACACTCAATAATTATATAATACTTGAATAGTTTTATATGGCACATAAAAGGATATGGTAATTCTAGAATCAAGCTACGGTACAAAAAGGCTATTTCCTAGTAATGCAGCAACTGTTCAGAGTAAAAAGTCCTCAACTTCTAATATAAAGCACAACAAAAGAACCAATTGCCAATCTACCATAGCGATGCAACTTTGTTCAGCGTCAAAGGTCATCAACTTCCAATATAAAGCACAACAAAGAAGCAACTGTCAATCCATCACAGTAATGCAACCAATCAAACAAACATTAGAAGTTGCAAAACATTAAATTCCCATCACCTATAACATGTTTTTTATCAAACAAATCTGAGCTCACCCAAATTGTCTCCTTAAACACAAACACAAAAGAACCAAACTAGAGGCGAAAATAAATCAAGACACGCAAAAAAATTTAAAAATAGAAAGAGTACCAAAAAGCAGTGTAGTCAGAGAAGCCATTAGCAGAGACCATAATCCCAATAGAAGCAGCAACAAAACTACATTGCCTTATTCTCAACACCAACCCACTAACCGTCCCTGGACTTCCTATCAATTCCTTCATATTCCCACTTCTATATATATATAAAACTATTACCAATCAAGAGGCCCTAAGACCTCTCTCACTCCCTCAAAAATTAAAAGTGCATATCCTCAAATCCGCTCCTCCATGGATGCAAATCTGCAAACTCTGATTGGCATGTTCCAACACAAGCGCTGGCATGATATTCTTCTAACATCATTATGTAAATTTATTTTCTTCTACTCAATATTCTAATTTCCCAAAGTTCCGAAGTAATTTACATTGCTACTTTTCGTTGCTGCTCCTTAATAAGTTTTGAACTTGAACACGAATATTTCTCTGCATGCTTATGAAAAAATGATTGCTAATTGCGAGAGCTTTTTCTGTTGATATGTAATTTTTTTCATTTGTTCATGTGGAGTGTGTGGCTTCTGTTACATCTAATGTGTTTATTAACATCCAACAGCTGCAATATTTGTACATAATTGGTCATACCAAAACCTAAGCATAAACATCACTTTACATATGTCATACATAATTGGTTGCTATCTAAATTAATTACAACGACACAACACAATGCAGTGCCAATATAGTTCTAATATATACTTCACACAACACAAGGCATCATCCAAAGTACCCACAAACAATCAGAAACATGATAGCATAATGCAGGTTCAATTCAGAACAACATACATACCTGTGAAAAGAAACAGAACAAGCACTTTAGAGATAAAATGAGGCTCTCGGAAACAATTCAACCTACCACCGATCAACAACAACCTAGGATTCCTACACAGAAACAAACAAACAACTTAAAAAATTTGGAAAGGAAATGACAGAATGATCCAAAACCCAGCAAATTTTACAATAAACAAAAATGCCCAAAAAACCTCTCAGCATTCCAGTATAAGAAACAAAAAGCCAAAGACCCAATAAGATGAATAGCTACAACCGAAAATCCACATGATCCCATTCAAGATTTGCAAACCCCACTATGGCCAAAGGTAACCACAGATGACAAATAATAATAATATACAAACACCCATGCCTCCGAAGGTCTCCATTTCCAACTTCAGAATAGAATAAGAAAAGAACAATACTAGGTGGACCAAATTCACGCAACCAGAGAAAGGGAAACCTTCGAAGGGAGCGATATTTTTTTTGAAAATAATAAAAACTTACTAGTGGAAGAAGAGTCCCAGCGTGCGAGAGTGTTGCCCAGTGTGCGACAGAGAAGCGTAGAGAGAAACCCAACATGCGAGAGACGAGTGAATATGGGAAGATGCAAAGCAGGGCATGCGAGGGAGGCGGGAATCTGGACGATGCGACGAAGGGCGTGCAAGAGACAAACAAGAAAATGTATATCAGAGTAGAGGGGTATTTTGGGAGGAAGTGAGTGTCTTTGTTCCGGAGACAGGGACAAATTAATTTTGTCCATCAGTTTTGGAATGGACCAAAATCTGTCTCTGTCCTCCAGAGACAGGGAATAGAAACGCAGGGACATGAACCAAACGACATCGGGGACAGGATTCCTTTGTTTTGTCAACTGTCCCCACTCATGGGGACAGTAACCATACACAACGTAAGAGTATTGGAAACTTGTCCCTAATTGTATGCTTATTTAAGTCTCAATAATCTATACATATTCTCTAGGAACTGTCCTTCTTCTTGACAAGAACTACCATAGAAGCATATAGTCTACTGTTATAAAGAATGAATCTCTACTTCACTAGCTCTTGGACTAATTGATCAATCATATCCTTTTGTAACTTTAATATCGATAAAGCTTAATATTTACTGTTTATATTCCTTCATTTAAGTAGATCCTAGGATCTTACCTTCTCCTTAGAGGTAAATGGAATGGTTCCTGACAAATATAAGCATACTTATTCATCACTCCATTGATCTCATAAAAAGTATTTAATTAATTCTCCTTCATATTAATTTGTTATAATATTAGATTTGTTAGTTGTAACATATAGATATTCCCTATACTTGGTTGTTTAAACACCTTATTAAACTCTTTTCCTGATATAACCTTAACCCCCTTTTCCAGATTTTCATTGAGTATGATCAATCAATTTTGCCATTTGAAGGTTAGAGTCTTTTTTTTTTAAATTCCAAAAATCATTGTTGATACCCACCACATCACACTCTTAATGCTAACACTAAGACTTTAGAGTGAATCACACTCCCTGCATAATCTAGGCGAAATTCACACAACATCGATTGCACTTCAGTTTTAATCCTCCCCAAATTGTGATTTGAAAGGGGTTTATCTCACAGAAATCACACTTGCTCTTCTTAACCACTGGTACATTCATAAAATTATAGGTTCTCCTATTATCTACTAAAATATGTATTGTTATATTTTTACGTACTTGATGATCCTCATTTGTTTAAACTTCGTCTCCTCTTCAATTCACACAATAGCTTACAGAAAAACAAACAAATGATATGTTCCGTAATTTTTTTTCCTACTAACTCTTCTTTTCTATCATTGTGTCTTTTCACCATTTATAAATGCAATTGCTTTTTCTTATACTTATGGTTTGATATATACCTCTCATCATACTAGAAGTACAGAACCCTAATCCTTTCCTCATCAAATTTTTTATTGTTGATTGACCTGGATACTCAATTTTTAAATGGCCTAATTTGTTGAATTGATTAATGGTATATGTTGATTAGTTGCTCTTTACTGTGAAAATTTTTAAAGATGTACCTCTCACTAGAGAATCATTGCTTGGGTTTCTCACATAATGGGGTAATTTGATACCCCCTCCTTTGATGTACTGGGAGTTTAAAATCACTAACTAAATCTGTAAATATTTCTTCATAAAAACATTATCTAAATGTTACAACAAAATTTTCCTATTATACTAGGTCCAATTTCATTCGAATTTTCAAATACAATAGGTATCACTCCTACTTATTTTCTACCTTCAATATATCAGGGGTGTTGTTTAGGGTAAATAATTGATCACATTTGTAAAGTCATACTTTTACTTGTGCTTATGCGAAAAAATTCATTTTATTGAACATGGTCAAAGTAGTATAATTGTAATATTTATCAAAGATCTTTTAGATAGCTCCAACATTCTTTTTACCTCCAGTTGACGTGCTCATGGTTGCTACTAATTTTTTTATGAACTGAGTGAAATAGACTTTAGCTTATTCATCTCTGCTCTTGTTTTTTAAACCAATTTGTATCTCCAGTAATATTACTCATTATGGGCTTGCACTTTTATAATAGTTCTAACATTTTCTTTAATTTATTATAACTTTAATCTCAAATTCCTTTTATATGGGTGCTATTATCAAGGATTGCATGATTTGATAACAAATTTTTTGGTAAGTTATTTTACTATAAAATTCCAAATACAAGAACAATTGAGAAGAGAAAATATTAACGGAGAAGAGAGAAAAGAACAACTTATACAAAGAAAAGGAATTTCATTTTATTGTTGTTTGGTTTGAGCCATTTCACAATGGATATAATATAATAGAAATTGAAAGCTTCTAACATATAAAATACTCATAAATATTGTTTATTATTCAAATGATCGCAATATGGTGGGTTTGGGTTAGTGTTCCTGAAACAATGTCATATTCATCTTCATTCTTTCTTTTAAACTTTGTTTCTCATCATACTTATTACTCCTTTATTTACAACAATTTACTCCATCTTAAGAACCTTTTTTTTAATTACTTAAGAACCTTTTTTACAATTTTTATTATAAAAATCTTCTCTGTAGCTTAAAAAGATAGTCTATGTTGTACTTTTAGTTGTTCTATCTAGCTATTAGACTAATAGTTTGGTTACTAATTTATTTTGCTTTAAAACATTCTCCTTCCTAAAATTGTCATGGGAGTGTGTCCTATTATAACAAAATTCATTGGCAAATCAATATATATAAAAGCTTGATTAGATGTAACTTTTAAGTTAGAACTTATATATATGAAATGTAATGTGAATGAGGTGATATTTTTAAGTTAAGCTAGACGAAATATAGGGTGAATGAAAGTCTTTAGTGACAATATCAACTTATATGCCCCCTTTTTTTTCACAATCTCTTAAATTCTATAATATAATGAGAAAGTTTATGATTGTGTCTTCTCTATAAAGAATGATGCCTATATGATTGTGATTTAAGGAGTAGCCACTCTCTCACTTTGAATTCCCTGTCAAATTATCCTTTATCAATTTGTTACTTCATGCCATTTTAAGCCTTTTCTAAGTAAAATTTTGTTACTACTAAAGCTGCTTTGCTATCCTACATTGTTTGATCAACAAGCAAGACCTTGGAGTCTTCTACAAAGTAAAGGATGTATATGGGAGGCAAATAGCCATATAAAACTTCAAATGGTGTTGAATTATTGATCAAGTAGTATGTTATATTATACCACCACTCAACTAAAGGAGTCTAACGAATACATTTATATGGAGCATCACAATAAAAATACCTAAAATAAGTCTCAAGTATTTTATCGATGGCTTTTGTTTGTCGATCAAAAAGAGGGTGACAAACTATAAAAAATAGATTTAATCCTTACAATTTAAAAGTTTCTTATTTAAATTTACTTAGAAACGAAGGGTCTACATTACTTATTATTGCTTCAGTATCCCATATAACTTTAAAATACGTTTAATAAATAATTAAGCCACTTAAATCCATAATCTAGGTGTTTCATAGCAATAAAGTGCATCTAATCGTTGAATCTATGCACTACTACAAATCAATAAGTTACCTCTTGATAATGATAATCCTTTGGTGAAATCTAAGTTAATATCCCTTTAATATCTTTTAAGTGTAGGTAGTGGTTGAAACAAACCAGTGTAACTTGATGTATTATGCTTTTATAGATATGACATGTTAAACACTGATTAATGTACACATCTTTGGCCATTCCCTTCTAATAAACATATTATGCTCTTTTTCGTAATAGCTTAAATGTCCTCCTTCTACCTCATCTTCTCCTGTGGATATTAGTTTTGTTCTCAATTTTAGGTTAACCCCAATACTAGCCTCCCTTTCAACCTTAATAACTCCTTTCTCCATTCATATACTTTAGACTTCATCCCTTTCTTCAACCTTATGATAAGATCACAAATAGAAGAATCCTTTTCCCAAATTTATTTAATCTCCTCCATCATGTTGGTGTGTACTTGAGAAAATGATATGGTTAATAACTTGATGTTATTATCCTTGAGAGTGCATGTACTGCAAAAGTTCCCTTACCACTTTTGTAATATACTTCAAAGTCATATCCAAGTAGTTTAGGTAACTATATTTGTTGGAAGGGAGTGGATACCCTTTTCTCTAACTGATACTTCAGGCTCCTATAGTATGTTTACACAATGAAAGTTTTCCTATTAAAATAATGATGCCAATGTTTAATAGCCTTAATCAAACCTTAAAATTGCTTCTTATAAGTGTACAATCCTTGGTGCTTATTAGTTAAAACCTTGCTTAGCTAAGCTATCAAATATTATCTTGCTATAAAATAAAAAACAATTAGCATTCCACTAGCATCATACTCAATTATAAATGGTTTTGAAAAATCAAGTAATGCAAGAATATAAGTTGATGTAATGGCTTTTTTACTATCATCTGTCCCCAGCAACGGAGACAGCAACCAAACGGGGGGTAAGAGCATGGCTAACTTTCCATAGCTCTTAATATAATTGGAATAATAATTGGTTATGGTTAAGGAATGCTCTCAACTCTTTCAATGTTCTCGGTGTTAGTCACTTTAGAATAATCTTCATATATTATGATTTGTTAATACTCTATTTTCAAAGATAGAGTATCCAAAGTGATCTATCTTTCTTGTTTTGAAAACTCATTTGTTTCCTTAACAAATAATTGAGTTTCCTTAATTACTTCTATTATTATGTCAGTATACTCCAAATGTTGTTGGAGACAGTTGTTGTAAATCAAGTTATGTTGTTGGAGAGAGTTGTTGTAAATCAAGTTATCATAGAAGACTAAGATAAATTGCTTTAGGAAAGGTTTGAAGATTTCATTCATCAAACTTTATAAGGTTGAAGGAGCATTGGTTAGGCTAAAAGACATAACCAAGAACTTGTAGTGGCCTTCATGAGTTTTAAAGGTTGTTTTGGGAATGTACTTAGGGTGCATCTTTATCTGATTATATCTTGATCTTAACTCCAGCTTAAAGTGTGAACTAAAACTATGCAATTCATCCAATAATTCTTCAATGAAGGAATTAGAAACTTGTCCTTAAGTCTTTGCTAGTTCAAATTTTAGTAATTTATATATGTTCTCCAAGAATTATCCTTCTTTTAATAAGAACTATTTTCAAAGAATAGTTTCCAATGCCATGACGAATGAATCCCTGCTTCATTAGCTTTAGACTCATTACTTAAGTACTTCCTTTTACAACTCTAATATTGATAAAGCCTAATATTCATTGCTTTATTCCTTCATTCGTGTAGATCTTGTGATCTGGCCTTCTTCTTAAAGGTCAATAGTGTGGTTCTTGAAAAATATAAGCATACTCAATCAACACCACAGTGTGATCTTAATAGAAGTATTTAATTGATCCCTTATCCATTTTGATTTTTTTGTAACTGACACTCAATTGGATTTGTTAATTATAACATATAAGGCTTCCCCCTACTTGCTTATTTAAGCACCTTATTAAACCCATTTCTTGATTTCATCTTAACCCCTTTTTAAGATTTTAATTAAATGAGATCAATCCATCCTGTCACTTGAAGATCTAAATCTTCTTCTTGACATTGTATAATGCGTTGTTGAGACCCACCAACTATTGTATTATGAGTACTATATAATTTGTTGGTAGTGAACTATACTCCCTGAATAATCTAGGTAAAATTCATGCAATACTGATTGCAGTTTAGCTTTAACTCTTCACAAATTGTGATTTCAAAGGGGTTTATCTCATTGACATCACACTTGCTCTTCTTAATCATTGGAACATTCACAAAATTATAGATGCTACCATTATCTACTAAAATGTACATTGTTCCCTTTTGATATACCTAAAGATCGGCATTTGTTTAAACTCTCATGCTCCTTGAAGTCCTACCATGGCCTATATAGAAGTACTGAAAACGATATGCTTTACAACTTTTTCTCTCTTCTTCTTTTATCACAATCTCTTCCCCTCCTTCCACCATGTATAAATGAGATTGCTTCTCCTGATACTTATGGCCCAGTACACACCTCTCATCGCATTATGTGTAGAGATCCTTAACCATTTTTTCATCAAATTCTTTACTAGTATCTAACCTCCACACTCAATCCATGATCCAATTTCTTGAATTGATTATTGATGTAGGTAGTAATCTCTCCGATTAGCTAGTCTTTGCTGTAATAACTTTTGGAGATGTTCCTTTCACTAGAAAACCATTGCTTGGGCTTCCCACGTAATGGAACGATTTGATGCCCCCTCTTTTGTCGTGTTGGGAGCTCAAATTGACTACTAACAAAACATTTTGGTTCTTAGCAAGTATATAAGCTTCTTAAAGGGTGTTTGAATTAACTATAACTGTGGCTTAAGCCCTTTTAAGAAGAATCTCATTAGATAATTTTTAGGTTGGTAATGATAAGTGATTCTGAGTATCTACCAAAGTTTGAACAATATTCTTGTAAGTAGGGACGGATCTACGTTAGGGGCATACTGTCTTCAACAAATTTTATATAAAAAATTATTATTTTAAACTTTGCCTCCGTTAAAAATAAAATTGACTCTATTAAAATTTTGTCCCACTAAAAAAAAAATTTATAGATTCGAACCTGCTTGTTAGACTCTTCTTGTCTTAATATTGAACCTTTAAAGATTTCTTGGTCACCACAGTATATCAGGGGTGTTGTTTAGAGCAAAAACCCGTACTGAAACTTCTGATGAAATCCGCTAGATGACGAGCCTTCAATTTCAACGCTCCATTCATAATCTAAGTCAAATGCCCAAACCTACAGCTTTTATGCAATGCCATCGCTACACTACATCTCGACCACTCACTTGAAATACCTTCCATAACGGTAACTGCACACTCTTCTCGCTTGGTGGATCTTCATGACTTCATCTTGGGAAATCATCCATCCCATATGTTGGATTTAGTTTAATAATAAAATTAAGGATAGAATCGTTAGTCCACCACGCATGCTCTTCATTCATACTGTTTTACCTTTCTTTTGACACTGATTTCCATAAACTATTATTAGTAGACTTGGATTTGTATGTGTACTACTTCCCTGACTAGTTCTAAGTTTGGAAGGTTATCAATTCTCCATTATAAGTAATGTATTTTACCTTTACACAAGTGGTTACAATAAAGCAGTCTTTTGCTGGAAGCCAACGGAGGAAAGATATGCTTCTATCTATCTGATGACAAGTTCAGGCCTCATGGGATCAGAATGTGTTCAATAACATGATCTGCAAGAAGTTGGGGCCAACTGCTTATGAGGAAAGTAACTTTATAAGCTTTTCTTGGAAATTTCAAGCTTGTAAATTTACCCTCGATTACTTCTTGCAATGGACGTACTAATTTTCATCCAGGAAGGATGTTTGCATCAATTGCTTCATGACTTGTAAATATGACATGGATAGTATGTGGTGAGGCACCTCCCAACCCCTATAGCCAACCCAGGAGGAGATGAACCTCGGGTGAAGTTGAGAACTTAAACGAACGCCCACCACTAAACTAAAGCCTTTGCGGTGAGTGGAAAAGCTTCAAATAAAGCGATATGTTAATATGTTACAGAAACAGCATCGACTGGTGACTTCAATACTCAGAGAAGCCAACATTTACAGGTACGGCACATCTTGCCTCAACAGCCAATGTCTTAACCATGCCATGACAAGGGTCAACTCCAAATGCAGCATTTGAAATTGCAACTGAACATTCATTTTGTCCCAGGCAAGCCTGCAAGGACACAAACGACACAGGCGTAAGCCAACACTTCTATAAAGAAGCACTGCGACAATGTAGACTATTGTTCTCATATCTTTACTAACTCCACTATATTGAGTTAAATAAACTAAATACATACCCTATATTGGCATTGCAACTGCCAACATATTGCCAATAAACAAAAAATCATTGAAAGCAAAGTAAGTGGAAACTAACAAATCTCTGCAGGCAAGGGCTGCATTTTCTTCCAATTTTATAAGGCTATATATATATTTTTTTTTGTTCTCGTGAATTTTTGGCTTCAATTTCACCCCAAGAAGTAGAAAAAATACACAAATGGTAAGATAAAAACCAAATAAGCATGGCCAGGTTGTTGATGGTATCAGCATTGCATAAGTTTGTTTACATTTTGGACATGAGTTTTAATTTGGTTATAACATGCAGTAAGCTTAAAGGTTGAGCAATAGTAGACACAAACACTCACCTTAGACACCAGAAGCAACGAATTCGCAGCATGACAATTTCCTCTAGAAAACCTTCTGCAACTTCCTTGGGGAGTTCCATAGCTAGCAAATTCTATAGAAGATACAGTAAACCCATCCTGACACTTCAAGTGCATTTCTGGCGTAAGTTCAATCATCGAAATATTTCCCTCAATAAAATCTGAATGGGACCATTTCCCAAGAGGTGGATAGTGAGATTCTGAAACTTGTGAGCAGACTACTTGGGTTGAACGGGTTTTTACTGATATATCCAACGGATTACCTCCAGTTTCCTCAAAGATGACAAGTAAGTTATTTGATTCCTGTAACCATGCGCGTGGAACATGATACCTGGAACGAATGGCAAACAGTGACATCAACAACTTCGAGACAGCAAGCACATGGCCATAGATTTAAGATCAAAATCAATCTTAGTAGAAGACTACCAGATTTGAGTAGGTTTCCCACAATTTGTTCTGCATTTATCTGAATTGTACGCTCCACGATAGTCACAATACCTTTGACATCCTTCTTCCGGAGCAACAAGGGTCCAGTATCTTCCAATATGGTGACCATTGACCCAAGCCTGACCCTTTCCCATGCTTTCCAGATCAAGAGCTACTGGATCAGCACCAGCTGGTGCGTCAAAATATGTCTGCAAGAATTGAGAATCATGACCACTAAGGAAAGACTAGCATGCATTGATTCGTGATAGGTTCTCAGGAATCAGTACTTCTTCAAACTCTCATGCATTGATTCGTGATAGTTCTCAGGAATCAGTATTACTTCAAACTCTATCTGGTTTGTCATCCAAGAAGCCAAACTATTTTGCAAACATGTTTGTAAAAACTAATCAGATGAGAGTAAGTATTCCAACTTAAAGACAACTTGATTCAAGGACAGGATTCTACAAGCTCAATTTCCTATAGAAATAAACAAAAGCACTTGGCTGAAGCTTGTTTCATTGCTTACTGAACCAGTTTAAATCAGAAACTTAGCATGTTGCAGAAAAGGTAATTTCTACGAACTAAGTTCTTTGTATGCAAATCAGATTATTCATCTAAAAGGCTCCATGGCCGTCAACAAAAACCACAAGAATTTTGCTAACTGTAATTGTTCAGAACTTTTTCATTGCCTCATCCCATTTTGTTAACTATGCTAACCTCAAAAACTCACACCAATTGTACCAAATTCAAGTCAAAACAATGGGTTTCAGTTTTCATGCACAACTTAAAGAGGTCAAATAAAGTTGCTTGAGTTGATGAGACCTATAATAGCAAATTAAACAAGGTGTACGATACATGTGTCTGTAATGTCATTTCAGTAACCAGAAAAGTGTAACATTATCAACGCAATAGTTATTAAGTTTAAAATTTTGGAATTACCTTGTACCAGGTAAATGTGGATGGAACAGCATCAGGTGTGAAATCAGTCCACTCTGCTTGTTTTTCATCATTTTTGGCATAAATTTTCAGGAATTCTCCCTTAAGGCCAACCTAGAAACAAGTAGATAAAACTCATGCCCCACAACAGAATTTTCTATTTATGGGAAGAAAAGAGAAGAAAAGCAGCTACATTTCCTGAATAGAATCTGATCACATTAAGGTGTTAGTGTAGCAAAATATAGTGGGATTCAAACATCGAAGCATGTATAGGACCTTTTATTTGGTATGTAGATACATCGGCTGGCATTAAAGCAAGCATAATTTTCATAAAATTTTGAATTTGAATAAAATTTATTAATACATGGGCCATGTTGCCATTAGGGACTATACTCACTAAAAACAAGTAATCCTGCTGAGTAGTTGTCAAATTAACCATATTTATTGACTATTACTCGGCATGAGTTAAAGAAAAAGGACAGGTAACTATTCGTTTTACTTGATTTAATAAAATTGAAAGGATCAGATATACTTGGTAGGTCCATAATAAGTTTGAGAGGTCTATATCTCCATTTCTGAACCCAGTAAGCACGGCATGGCCTTTGATCCCTCCCCCATCTCTCTCCAGAAAAGCACCATAGTTCTGTATCATCAATTTAGAAGAACAATGGTAAGGATCCAAATAACATAAAAGAAGAAAAAGAAACAGAGGTGTCATACCTCATAATTTCTTTTATTAATGTTTAATTACATAGACCAAATATGCAGGAATCTTGCCACTGCCAGTAAAGTAAGGCCTAGAACCATGAAACTCTCAAAAAGTAATTTCAAAGCAGAGTTCAAATTTGGTTCAGTATCCACTGGAAGCAAATTGAAGTGCTGACTTTACTCCAGTGGCAAGATGTTTCACAATATGGATACTTATTGTAAAAACTAGGTGAAATGAGATCCAGTGCCTTTTCCATGTAACAACTAACAAGCCTGACAAGACTACACAATTTCTAGTGTAAAGCGCATTGTTGATGCTACATGAATGGATGCTAGATTTGTTTCCTAAATTACAAGCCATCACTATTCAGATTTCAGAGAGAGAACGAGAAACATATGGAGAATTTGTACATCTTTTTTCTGTATAGTTTTAAGTATATGATTCACCTGCCTACCTCTTTTTAGTATCTAAATTATTATACTATAAGATTGAAATGCACCAACTCTAAAGTCCAAGTCTATGATACCGTGCCGAGAGGACAGTTTTGATAGTTAAATTAGCTAGCATCTTCAAGAGCAACTAAACTTAACCATTAGATGAAGGGTATTATTGCTTATCAACTAAAAGAAAAAACTTATGTACCTGCAAACCAACTGTCTGAGTCAACAACACCAAATTGTTGTATCCACTCTGAAACTGAACTGGCTGCATCACCTTGACCCAACGACCAACCACACTGCCTAGTTTCCAGAAACACAGCATTGTTAGCCCATGGGAGAGTTTGACATCACAACACTAAAAAGACAAGTATGATAGATAAACATGGTATTCTGGAAATAATAGTCTTTCCATCTTCTGCATTTCTGTCAACAAAAGAAAGCAACTATGACACCACAATCCACAAATGTTGCAGCATCATAAAATTAAGAATCACCCATGAGGTAGCACCTCAAATTTTGCAACAAATATACCAAGTGGTATATTTATTAAGAAAAATCACAAATATCTGCAGAAACATAACATCGACGCTTAAACCTTTGCCATCAAACACGCTGGCATCATTTAAAGATCGATCCAGACTACTGTCTTTACTTTGTGGCAAATGAAAAAACTTATGATGCAACTTTGAAGGGTAACAACAAAGTACATATGCAGTATAAATTGGCTTCAACTGTTTTTCACTGTTGATAAATCCTTCTGCCATATTACATCAAACTGTAAACAGTTCAAAACAGATCAGCAGGGCGGGGTTTTTGAATATTTGCACCTTTCCTGCATTTCAAAATTCAAAGGCCTAGGAATATTTTTGTGTAGCAGACGTATGCCATATGCAAGTAGGATTTGATATTCAACCTCTACCAAAGAAAATATCAATTCGCATTTACATTACCAAAAATTCTTTCCTAGTTAGGATTACAAAACTTGACAAAGATATCATTTCTCAAAAAAAAAAAAAAAAAATTGGCAAAGATGTTCACATAACACCCAAAAACATCTACAATACAAAACAAAAAATAAAGAGAAGGGTAAATGTTTGATAACAAAAAGATGCAAAGATGAAGGGAACAAAACTAAACCAAATGTGCATAGTGAAATGGAACGTGCATCAGTGAAAAAATGTCTTACCCGCTAGCTGATCATTGACAAAAACTCGTATCACATCACGCATACTGTCTATTTGAATTGCAGGACTAACTTTGTTTTTCTCCCAAAATGCAATGTCTTCATCAGAAACATATATTCTACATTTAGAAATGCATTTAAGAGTATTATTCAATCTGTATATACATCAAAGAACACCAAGCTTGCATTTGATCAAAGAGATGAAATGTTGGATGTCACACATAAAAGTTGATAAGCATTTCAAAACCAATCAGCTTCAGGGATGGCAATGGGCCAGCCCTGACAATTTTTTTTTAAATATTTTTTTTAAAATTAAAAGTATAAAACATCTTTTTTTAATTGAGTCCAAGCCTGGGCAGGGGCGAGGCCCAACTCTTCAAAGCAAAATGATGTCGTTTTGCTTAGAATAGTTAAGCCTTGGTAAGTCTAAGCCTGGGCCAGACCCATAAGCCGGCCCATTGAAAACACCTAAATCTGACCCATTGGCCAGCCCATTGCCATCCCTAATCATCTTTGACATCAAACAACATAGTCGTGAAGAGAACAGCTGACTGTCGCTCCCAGAAATTAGCTCACAGATCAGTTTTTCAACTATAAATAAGCCAAACTTTGAACAACAATAAACAGAATTAAATTGTACAGTATCCTAACATACTTTTTTTCCCTATGCATTTATGGCTTGGTTTTCAGGTTGTCATTTCTCCATCTATAACAGAAAACATCTTTATGAAAGTTCAGAATGTTATGAGTATGAAAGAGGGATAGAGTTTGCTTAATTGCTGCAGTTCAGTAGTGGTAGTAGCCTAGTAGGCATATGAATGGGCTTTATACAGAAGAATGTCAAACACCTTTCAAGAGTACAAAGTTCATGAAATTTACAACCGGCAATAATTGGCACATTGGAGAATATAGAACGGTAACATAAATAAAAGTTATTCCGGATATTGATCGAGTCCATCCATACCTAAAAGGTGGGACAAATATGGTTATATGCAATATGAAACCATTTCTTCAGAAATTCATTACTCTCACTGGCAACTGACTCTATGTGGAATAGCTAGGAATATTCAAATAATTTTAGCTGCATCAAACTAATTCTTCCTTTTCTTAAAGTCTGCATCTTTTACAGCCATCAATTACAAAAATTACTTACCTGGTAAAGTACCAGAGATAGTCAGATTGGTCCTTGGTCACATTCAAATGTTCAAGAATGCCTTTAGCAGTAAAATTATTCTCACTCCAAATGCATACAGGCTCTTTAAGAGTCATCCAGGACATCGAACCATGGGACCTTTCATTCTGAAACTGTTGGGTTAATGTAATATCTAAAGAAGGATGCAAAGCAGATTCTAGGGTCTTAATGGACGTTTGTGCTGCAACCTGTGTTTAAAAGAGAATAAGAAATAAAGACGAAGTAACTAGATTAGACTACATGAACATAATAAGAAAGCGAAAATGTAAAGTTTCATTGTAGAAAGGGACTGGAAAAGCAAGATAGTGAAAGTCATTATAATTAGATCATAGAAGTCCATTACCAATATTATCAAAATAATTCTAACTAATAAGAGCCACATAGAAAATGGAGACAGCTTAACTTTGTTGGAAGCATCGAATTAGGAAATACGGAAGTGGTCAGTACTATTTGTTTGACAAGTACACTAGCATTTAAGACACTTGAGAAAACAGTCACCTTGAAACAAAGTTATTATGGTGTTGCTCCAAGTTGAAGATGTTAAAAAATGACAGCAACGTTTTCATTCCTTTAAACAATCATACAGTGAATGAGGTTCAATTTTCAGACAAAAAAATATGAGATTTCATTGCAATCTCAACTTGTGTAAGGACAAAGCTGACATAGCAATAGGAATAAAAGGCACTTACAGACAATCATCCTTTTAAGTTTCAATCATATGAGAGTATTGTCTGGTCATAAGTTTCAGTTCATGGTAACAATGCCTAGTCATCCTAGGTATAAGATAAAAGAAATCCTAATCCTCTAGTTAAAAGAACAGATGATATGCAAATAGTATCTTGAAGAGTTAACAGATGATTAGCCATGCACACCAGATCAAGGAAAGCACAATTTCTTGATCTCATATTCCAAAAACTCTCATTTAATATACAAAACATTTTCCAGACATGTTAAAAGCTCTACAACAATCGATCTTCAAAGTATCTCCAAACACATGGGAAATATCAGATCATTTTCATGTTTTATAGACAATCGCATGTCTTTGGAAGAAAAAGTGCTAAATGTTTATGTTCAAATGCTGATGTAAATTGATCAAACCTTTGCAGTGTTGAACACTGTTGTCCTGCAGTCTGGTAGTATACTGACTGACCAGGGTGGTAACACATAGGATTGACCACGGAATGTCACAGTTATTGTTTTATGCTCATCAATATTTGCAAGAAAAGCTGAGCAGTACCCATTTGCTTGGTACACATGCGCCTGAAAGCATTGATTCAAATAATACAGATTCAAGCTGTCAGCAATAAAAAAGAAAATAAAATAGAAAACACACTAAAAAAGTCCCACAAGAACAAAGTATACAAGCATATTCCGCAATGAATCACTTAAAAAGGCAAAAGAGTTCATGAATTTCAGACAAATCTTAAGCAACAAACAGATTTTGTATATATTTCATATTGGTGCCCTATTATATTAAGTGCTTAAGCTTCAAACAGCTGACATGGATTTAAATACATGTGTGCGTCTATGTGAAACATATTGCAACAGCTTCCTCTAAGAGTAACTGAAACTAAATTTGTTTGTCTTGTCGTACGTTTGCAGCTAAGAATTCTAAAATTCACATATCTCTGATTTTTTCATGACAGTTTAGTTGAGATAGCATTTATCTTCAACTAAAAAGGACTAGAAACTTGATGATCATAAACTTGTCATAGGACATGAATATTAAGTTCACTTTCACTTAAAGTGTAAATATCATTCTTTAAAGATAGGATTTCCTCATGCATCGAGAAACTACAAATGCCATGTCAGTTAGAAGCAGGAATGAGTGTTAGGACTGCCAATGCCATTTCTATAACAGTCTTAGGAGACATTTCAGGTGGTATATTTGCTATAACAGTGTTAGAAAACATGTCAGGTGCTATATTTGATATAGGTGTTGCTGATCAAGAAATTTCAATGAGATCTGTCAAATGTAATCTGAAAACTAAAACACAATGACCTTTACATGGCAACTCCTGCAGCAATCAAATGCCAGTCCCAAAAAATAACTCGGTTAATCAACTTGAAAGTAAAGCAGCCACTACAACCCTAATGCCACCAAGAACATCATAAATTCCGAAGTGGCTTAATTCTTCACAATCATTCATAATGAAATGAACTACTGCTATATACAAAGTTCTGGAACATATCAATTTAATGACAGTTACAAAAACCAAAAAATATTGCACGAACCTCTTGCTTTGGGCCCAACTTTATGTACTTGGATGAATCTGCAGCAACTAAAGCTGGTTCACAAAGCTTTATGGAAGCATGGAGATCCTTCAAATGCCCCCATTTAGGCTCGCTCAATAGACCTAGATCATTAACAAAATGATTCAAATGGAGATAGGTAACTTAATTATGTGTCCTGAAAATAAATGTTAGTGGCTATCTTTAAACATCCTGCAATTTCCTTGTATACATGCACATCAACAATGGTGGTTTCAGGAAGGGTAGTGCTAATAGCCATGTTAGATGAACCACTCAAAAGACACTCACACCTACCATATTCATCAACTGGAGCATCATAATCATAGCTTGTTATGTAGAAAGGACCTCCAGAAGTCCGCCCAAAGTTTGTTCCACCAAAATACTGCAGCCATTTAGAGGTTGAATTTCGGCAAACTTTATTAGATAAAAGTAATTATTCTAGGAGAATTTTGAAAGTGCTTTGGTATTCATATGCTTGTTTTGCAACCATTGTTGAAAAACTGGATCCCACATCATACACAGACTTGTCCAACTAATGTTATCAGGATCAGAAATGATTATGACAAAAGGTTGACCAAGAATACATATTTTATTACATTCTCATCAGAGTTTCACTTTCAGTCATTCATTGTACCATGTAATAATTCTGGAAACTCCCGCCACGCTGAAAGAAACGAGCAACTGCAAAGGCCAGGTCTTCAGCAGGCCTGTGGGGCAACCTTCCACCCCATGTTGTATACCTTCAAAAATCCAGCCTAGATGAGAATAACTTGAAAAAGCATACATCTAGGTTCTGGAATAGGAAAGCATGACAAGTTTAAACGGGAAACAAATCTCTGAAAAATAACAACATGGAACAACAAGCATGCGCAATTTGAAACATCTTAGGAGAGGCATTTCTTCCCATGTAAGTTTGATTAACAGTTATTGATATTATTTAACTATTTGAACTAGTTAGGCAATAAGCCAAATTAATTCAAAACAAGAAGCTGTTAACAACTTAGAAGATGGTGCATTAGACATGTATAATGTGAGGTATGACCGTACCATCCATCCCAATCCTCTGTCCAAAGAATTGGTTTTTTAGGAGAATTTGGCCTGAAACCATCACAGTAGTATGCATTGCAGGCATCTATCTGTAAAAAGGAAGAATACTATTTTAGGCCATTTTAAAAAATTCGAGGTCTCAAAGTTTTCACACAGGACTCATACCAGAAAAGTATTGCCTCTTATAAGAAAAAACACCATAGCTCAAGTAGGACTTATCACCAACTATATAGAGGCTTGAGAAATTTCTTTTAGCTCAAAAGCATTAATTTGGATTAATCAAATACAATCAGATAAAGTAAAGACCTTACTATGTTTTCTGGAGCATCGGTCTGCCTGCACATTACCCATGGAACCCCAGCATCAAGCCCAAGGGCCATATCAGCAGCCCATTTAACATATTCCTTGCCCCCGTGGCCATACGAGCTTTCTATGTTTCCATATTCATTCTCAATCTGTCAAACATTTTGTTTTTCAGTTACAGCATCTTTAGGGAGATCAAAAAGTTTCTACATGTGCAGAATCAGTAGAAAAGTGCTGCATTTGGTACACAAATATAACTAGACTGTTCTACTCGTTGAAACTTCTTGTACGTTTCTCTTCCTGTAGAAAGTAATGCCTTCAAAAATCTACTCACTTCCTTGCACTGACTTAAAAAATATCCTCTTACTTATAAATTTCCAGCAGGCATGAAACTGGGAATGCCAACCATAGTAATGAGAGACGGAAACAGTTCAGGAATATTCCTTCCTCAAATTTGAACAATTACAGAGGAATGTGAACAAATTGATGGATTTTGATTCTGTGTCCCACACAATGATATTGAAGTCAGACTTAGATCTATCCTGCATTCCTACACAAATCAATTTCATGGTAAAACAACTTAATTCAAATTGTGTATATAACCTGTAACATGATGATTGGACCACCTTGCCAAGAAAATAGCATTTCCTCTCGCATCAGATCCACCATCTTCCTAACAAATCGTTCCATCTCTGCCTGCAATAAATGAATTATCACCATCAAGTTTTGCTCACCCATGAGAAGAAGGGTGTAAATCATCAGAAGAGTTTATTTAAAAGGTAATATAAGGGGTTTGGTGGCGATGGACTCTTGGATATTGCGTTGCCTAGTTTAAACTGCTAGTCATGATAATACCGCAAACAATAAGCAGCTATGTGTGGTTCCATGAACAGTAAAAGAATTAAAACCAGAAAAACATTATGAACTATTTGCTATAGGAATAGACAACTCAAATTTACAAGAAAAGATGGTCAAGGAAAATTCATTACACCTTAAAAGGAGCATTGTCTGTTCGGAATTCTATGCCAGGAATATCACGCAACCACACTGGAAAGCCCCTGCAACCAATTGTTCAAAGTAAGAAAGTAATTCAAAACAAAGATCAGTTTGTAGTTTTAGTTAAATCATAAGGAGAAAGCATTAAATTTATCTAAACTATTCTAGATGTAAAGATTCACTTTAATAATTTCAAAGAATACTAGAAGTTACTTTAGGAGCTACTACATCCTATACTAACACGAGACTTTATTCCTCCAACTTAAACTTTAAGTTTTAGCATCACATTCACATTAGAAGATCAAAGACAAGCAGAAGGAATTCTCACAGCGGGAACTGTAAATTGTGAGCAAAGTAAAACACTCAAGTTAAGATGGGACAAGAAAGCAAGACCCGAAATTCCACTCAGCACAAACATAAGGACCTATGCGAAGATGAAGATATAGTCCATTAGCTCCAACTAGCTTCGCAAACTTGACAATATCATATCTTCCTTCAAAGTTATACTGCACACGAAAAAGGAGGGAAGTTATTAACGTGTTGGTGCGAGCATACATATGCGACACATAGTAAGCCTAAAGCAGCAGAAACAGATTGAAAATAAGTTTTCTTACGGCACCTCTCCTCTAATTGATTCATGTCCATTCCAAAATGCATAGGTCTGAATTACATCGACTCCTCCTTCCTTGCTCTTGGCAATCAGATCCGGCCACATCTGATTTCATGCAACAATCTGATTAGCTGATAAACAGCAAATTCCATTTACACTACATAAGATCAATAAAATAAGCGTTCTAAAAGAAGTAGAACCCAGGAAAAAAAAATTTAACACGGCGCTTAGCTCAGCAAATTATCGCAGTCGCTAACTATCAAACACTAGAATGATTTGAAAGCATTAAGAAAAAAAAAAGATTCCTATATTTATCATCAAAAACAACGACAGAAACTAAAAATCAGCATTTATCTTTTGGAGTCAAGCACCTGTGGAGTGGCGCGAGGGTAGTGAATTCCGCCAGAGATGAGCATACGGCGGTGACCGTCGATGATAAGAGCCCTGTGGTCGTAGCTGACGTTGAACGGCTTGAAGAAATTGGCGTGGCATAGCCTCAAAAAGTTATTGATGATGAGGAGCAAAATGAGCGTGTTTATAGACGAGAAGTGAAGTAGAAATTGTAGTCTTCTTCTTCTTGTTGCTTCTCTACTGTTAGTCCATGGCTTCTCCATTCTCCGAGTGTTGGGTACAAGAACAGAACATGGAAGTAATTAAGTATTTATTTTTACGGATAGCGTTAAAAAGAGTAAGGATTGCCACGTCAAATGAATAAGTCAACAAGTCAGCCAACGACGATTGGGACTATGCACCTATCGGGTCGTTCAACAATTGTGTGTGAAATCTAAAGATAAGGTAAAGAAATGTTAGATTAAGAGAGTGGAAGAAGCTACAATGTTTGTAAAAGGTCAAAAGGGAAAAGTTAAGGTCACCCGTGTCTGTGAAACGCTTATTATTTGATTTTGTATTATCAAAGGTAGTGTAACATCTTTTTGCCAGCCTCCGTGGTTTTTCATCTCTAATTATATCGTATTTGTTTACGATAGCAGATATGGTAAAATCATCATATGCTCGTGATTTTTTTCATTTATTGATGAGAGTGTGGACAAAGCAAAAAATATGGCTTGGTTGGATCGGTTGTGCTAGGCTCAGGCTCATCTCTACACGTCCACGGCTCATCAGGTGTTAGACTCCCATGCAAACACAAAGATCTACGTAAAGACCTAAACCTA
>JANKYE010000007.1:9291659-9310765 GCA_032467995.1 Erythroxylum dillonii | reverse complement strand
TAATCGCCATTTTAGTTTGTTTATAATGCTACTTTTATTGTCTTACAGTTGCTTGGTAGGATTAATTCGAAAGTGGTATCTAAAATTGCAAAGGTTTGCAATTCGAATTTTTAGTCAATGTGTGAGCGCAACAAGATGTAAAAGTAATTAAACTACATTTGAATCCATCAATTCCAAGAAAAGGAATAGATTAGAGCACAAAAGATTGAATGACATGATCTTTGTTCTATACAATTTAAAGCTTTGGAAAAGGTATATTTTTATCATTATTAAGTTAGATATAATTTATTATAATTTTTAATAATTTAATTTTATTATTTACTAAGACTCTTAATAAAAACAAGTACATTTGTAAATCCAATTTTCCTTGATCATATCAATCTTTCAACAAATTGGGTTTCTAAGGAATTGAGTTTGATTAATAAGAGTGACTTGAAAGAAAGTATTGACAATGTCACTTGGTGCAGTGAATTTAAATAATAATGATGACAATGCACTTCTCAATGTTGAGAATTTTGTACAAAATGAGAATTAGGATGAATGCAATTTGAGCGGGTATTCAATTGAATGAAGTTCTAGGTTTTGTTTCTCTTATTTTTTCAATTTCACTTATATTTGATGTATATATTAAATTTTACATATGCAATATAATTGTAAATATTTTTATTTCAGGTTTAACTTCTAGTTGGTTCTTTAGTACTAACTCTTGTTGTAAATTGAAATTATTATAGAGTCATGGATATTTATTTTTTTATTTGATGTTTTGATGTAATTATTATTTATTATATTATGGAACTGTAATATTTTAAATATTTTGTATTATTCTTAATTGTATATTTGTATGAGGATTAAATAATCTTTTTTCAAATTACCTGTGATTATTATTTATATGTGAAAAATAATATTAATAAAAATAAATCAATTGTTTTTTTAAATTTCTATTATTATGATTTTTGGAGACAAGGTTTATGTAAAATTATAAATTATATAATACAATATATTGAAGGACTATTTTACAATTTTAAAATAATTCATGGACTATTTTATAAATGTAAAAATCACATGAAATAGTTTCCGGTATTGACCGATATCAATATAGTACCATATCAGAACCAAATTTGGTGTCGATGCTAATACGATACTCATAATATTGTACACACCTGTGACTCTTACAATGTTTAATTTTTATTTTTAAAATTATATATGTTATATTCAAATTTAGTATGTAGAACAACCTAATTTTAACTTTTAAAAATTAATAATAGTTTATGTTGTTTTTAGCTTAGAAAATTAATATTTGTGTAGCTTAATAAAAAGATACATTTAAAACAAAGACTTACTTTTCTCTAATTAAAAATGACACTAAGTCAAATTAAACTGTTGATTTGATATTTGAAGTTTACTTTTACACGTGGAACAATAAATAAAGTGGAGATGAGTTAATCGTTAAAAAAAGGTAAAGCAATGGCCAATTCAAAATGGATGGCTTCCTTTCTCTCTAATTTGACAAAGTTTGGTAACACTCTTAGCTCTTGTTGCTCCTTCATTTAGGTTTTAAATTTGAATGTCATATTCCTTACCAAGTCTCCTTTTAAGTTTAACAACTATCTTCTTAACAGTAGAGGATTTGAGGAAACTATGAATAAGGTTTTACAAATCAATGTATAGGGGTATAAGCTCATATGCATGAAAAAGCTTCAAGTCATTGAAGTAGAACTTAAGTCCCTTAACAAATTATATTCTCTATAAACTGCTAAGGATGAGCTTAACACAATTCATAATGAACTTTACTAACTTTGACACAACCCACCTTTTGAACCATGTTGGTACTAGGGAATGGGTAGGCTTACTGCCACCAAAACCCGTAGTAAGCCTAAATTTTCTATATTTTACTGAAAATCTAGCATAACCCATTCGTTTGTCTGATTAATGATCCATATACCTGCTTAACAGTTTTGAATGAAGTAATTATCTTACTCTGTAATTCTAGCATACATTATCTACTTATATTCTATCAATCTATGGTCATCTCATATCATCAACTGACATCATTATCAATAACATAGCATATCTATACATGTATTATGTACATATGATTATGACAAACCATGGAGTAGCTATAAGTATGTGCAATTAACATCATGCCAAAAAAAATTACTTGTCTGTTTATCCAAGCGAGTCTCAAAAGGCTTGGATTTATCTCTCATACGATTTGATAATCCCTTGAAACGATAATAGTAAGAGGTGAGTCTACAACACAACTCAGTGAGATATAAACATGCTATCATGCTTGTGAGGCTAGGTAACACAAGGATAGCTTCACAAGAATGGTCTGTGGCATTCGAAACAACAATACATGGTATCAATAAATAAACATATAGTAATTTCAAATGCGGCAATCATATGAGTATCAATAATAAATCTTAATATGAATTGTTCTATTATAAAATGAATCTGGTTTCTGAATTCTTTTCTAAGTTCTGGGTTCTTTTCTAAATTCTGGGTTCTTTCTTTGGTAGAGTTCCACAAGATTTCTAATTCTAAACTTTCTCATTTCTGAATATTTTAAGAAGAGACAGAGGCATGTTAGTACAGTGTATCTCCCCTTTTCTGATTCTAAACAAGGTTAACCTAACACTGCCCCTAGAGGCCTGCTGCCCTCTCTAGGTAGGACCCGGATCTGACCTATAACCGGCGGGTTACTTATATGCATATTGTCTGATAATATACTCCATCAGCTGGGTATCCTGTGAACTCATCAATCATGTTTAACAAGAAAAACATGATTCATCAAATAATTGCAATTAATAGGTTCAACATAACAAGGGAACCAAAAGATGTAAAGAATATGAATATCATCTGGCCAATCTGGCATGCAATATGCTAGACTCAATCACTTGGAGTCATATATCAAATAAGTCATACAGATTCGAGAACAATTCAACGAACTACAAAATAAAAAAAAGGATTACTATGCAAGTATAGTAGTATGATTATAATCACCTTGACTATCTTAGGGGTTTTGATCTCTTTGCTAATTTTCTTGAACTTGAGAGGTGCTAGGTACGTTCTATTCCTTGTTTGCTTTCACAAGCTATTAGGTAACATGCATAAAAATTACATATACCCGCATTAGTTATTCTTACATAAATCTCATTTCTTAACATATATCATTATAAATTTATATTTTCTTCTATAATGGTCAAATTGGTTTCAAGCCAATTTTCCCTTGAAATTAGGAGTTTTGGACTTCATTATGTCCAAACTTAGCTCACAATGTCGAGTACGTGATTCTTTCTTGATTAGCTTAATCATACTTGAACCTATTTAGTTTCACTGATTCATCTGCATAGGTCTCATTCGCGAAGGCATAACTTTTTCTACATAGGTCCAATGTTTGTCCTTCTATTGTCCAAGTACTGCACCTACTGCAAAATCACTTGTATCACACATTAGCTTAAAAGTAAATCTCAATCTATTGTAAATTGGGGCATTCGTTAACTTTTCCTTAAGAATGTTAAAAACATCTAAACATTCATGAGTAAAGTTAAAAGGTGCATCTTTATCAAACAACTTGGTTAAAGGCCTAGTGATTTTATAGAAATCATCAATAAACCTTTTATAAAAGCTTACATACTCTAAAAAACTTCTAGTAGCCTCAAATTAGGGGTGGTAGCTTATATATAGTTTCAATTTTTGCTTTATCTACCTCAATACCCCTGCAAGAGATTTTATAGCCTAAAACTATACCCTTTTGTACCTTAAAATATTTTTTTTACTAATTTAGCATAATATTTATTCCCTTACACCTCTTCATTAGTCTTTCTGGATTATAGAGGCATAAATAAAAAAATCACCAAAACAAAAAATAATCCATAAATACCTCCATTATATCCTCAACTAGATCATCAGATATGGCCATGAAGCACCTCTGAAACATAACAAGTGCATTTCATAACTCAAAGGACATCCTCCTATAAGTAAGTATACCTTAAGGATACATGAATGTTGTTTTCTCCTGATGTTTCAGGGCAATAGGAATCTGAAAGTATTCGAAAGTTCATTCAAGAAATAATAGTACATGTGTTTGGCTAGTTCTTCTATTATTTAATCTATGAAAACCAAAGTGAATTGGTCTTTTTGAGTATCATCATTTACCTTTTCTTATAGGAATTAGTTCATTCTTTTCATTGGGTGCCATAGTCATTCCTTCCCTTCTTTAGTACAACCTACTTAGGACTCATCTAAGAACTATCAGAAATAGGATAAATCACACTAGCATCCTGGAGTTTAATTATCTTTGCCTTTACCACTTCCTTTATGTTAGGATTCACCCTCCTTTAGGGTTGTACAACTAGCTTGAAGTCCACCATCATGAGAATCTTGTGAGTGCAAAAGGAAGGGTTGATTCCTCTAATGTCAAAAATTTTCTATGCGATGGACTTCTTATGCTTGTTGAACATACTTTAGAACTTTTCTTTTTGATTTGTCTGTAGAGTTGCTGCAATAATCACAGGAAGTTTTGAATTCTTCTCAAGAAAGGGCATTCCAAATGATCAAGTAGCTTTTTCAACTCTAAATCTAGTGGTTTTTTTAGGGAAGTTTCAACTTTTTTTTCCCTTTTCTTGTATCGATCTCTTCAAACTCTTTCTTCCTCGACATAGGTTTATTGACTACTTGTCCTTTATTTATAGGGTTATTACCATCTTCCTCCTCACCTTAAACAATAGACAACTCCAACACGTCTTTAGAAACAAAATCTTGCACAATGTTTGAAACTATGGAATCACTTGTTTCAATAAAAGACAAGCATCATCATATTCAAAGGGGTGTCTCATGGCATCATATATTTTAACGGTAACCTTTACTTCTCCTACCCTAAGAACTAGTTTGTCATCATTAACATCAATAATGGCTCTAGTAGTGGTTAGGAAAGGTCAACCTAAAATCAAAGGTATCTTTGTATCTTTATCTATATCAAGGATCACAAAATCTACTAAGAAAATGGACTTATCAACTTCAACAAGAACATCCTCAATAATTTCCCTAGGATATTTTACCAATATGTCTGCTAATTGTAAACTTGTCCTAGTAAGTTTTTGTTCACCTAATCTCTTTTTCTTAAGCAATGAATGAGGCATCCTATTAATACCAACCCCTGGGTTAGCTAAAGCCTTTTCTATTTTTAAGCTACCAATTTGATAAGAGATATTAAAACTCTAGGATTTTTAAGCTTTTGTGGTAGTTTGCTTTAAAGAATTACGAGGAATCTTCCACTCAATATCACAGTCACTAACTCCTTTAACTTCCTCTTATTTATTAGTAGCTCTTTCAAAAATTTAAATAATTAGGCAAGAGCCTAAATAAAAGGTAAGTTAATATGAATTTATTTAAACAGTTAAAGGAATTTACCAAACTAATCATCCATGCGATCTTTCTTCACTTTGGTAAAGATAAGAGATGGCAAGCTAGAATTCCTTGACTTCTGGGGGGGTCAATTTTCACTTTCAACTTTTTCCTGGCTCCTTATGTCACTCTTTTTCTCACTTTAGGTCTTTTTCTCTATTTGCAAGCCATTTCCACTCTTAAAGGTGATTTCCATCACATGTTATTTAGGTTTATCTTAGTGTTACTAGGTCAACTTCCTCGTTATCTTTTAGAGACTAACTTTACATGTTGATAAAACTGAGTTTCCAATTTATATATAAAAGCCTCTTAATTTTTAATGAAGTTTCGATGGTTTAAAATCTTACCTTTAAAGTATGATGAAATATAGTCATGAGATATTCCAAGCTTAGCTTCTTTTCTTAAGGTGGGTGTTGTTGAAATCCTGGTGTAAGTTGGTTCCTTATATGCTCTTGATTTCCTTAAGAGAAATTTAGGTGATTCCTCCATTTTGGATTGTATGAATCGTTATAAGGATTATTCTGGGGACTAGGAGTATTCACCATATAATTCATATGCTTAGGCTTTACCATCATCTATAGTGCTTGACAATTTTGACCTAAACATCCTAGACCACACACCTCACACTATATTATTTTGAATAACTGAGGATTTATTATTAGCTTATCTATTTTGTTACTCATAGCTTCGGCCTGGCCTACCAACACATCTATATCATAAACTTCGGTTGGCTTGCTAAGTTTTGCTCGAGAAGAGCACCACTAATAGTTATTTATCGCCTTATCTTTAATGAGGTCCTGAGCTGCTTCTGGTGTTTTGTTGTCCAGAATACCTTAGTTACTACATTTATCATCTCCCTCATTATTTAATTCAACCTATCATAGAAGGTCCAAATTTGCATCCATAATGGTAGATCATGATGTAAGCACTTCCTTAACAACTCCTTAAATGTCACCTATGTACCATATAAAGTCTCTGAGTTGATTTGGGCATAGAAGGAGATGTCATTCTTTAGTTTGGTAGTCTTAGCTGGTGGAAATATTTCAAAAACAAATTTCCTTATCAGTTGGTCCCATGTGGTTGGGGATGACCTAGGTAGATAATTTAACCATTGTTTTGTTGAACCCTTCAATGAAAATGGAAATAGCCTCAATCTTATCACATTGTCATTAGCACCATTGACCTTAAAGGTATCACAAATTTACAAAAAAAATCTATATGTGTATTATGTAACATCCCAGATTACCCGCTTACAGATATTGTCCGCTTTGAGTCTTGGTCCAGCCAAGCTCTCACGGTTTTACTTTTCCAAGACTTTCCCAAGAGGTCACCCATCCCAGAACTACTCTCATCCGAGCACGTTTAACCTTGGAGTTCTGATGGGATCTGGTCCACTAGGCCATGGAAAACACGTCTATAAGGGAGAGGTATCCGTACCCTTATAAGGCATACTTCGTTTCCCTCTCCAATCGATGTGGGATTTCACACTCTCTACCCCCTTAGGGCCCAGCCCTCTTTGGGGTCCAGCCTAGCTGGCATAACGGTTCGGTTACCGACTCTGATACCACCTGTAACATCCCAGGTCACCCGCTTACAGATATTGTCCGTTTTGGGCCTTGGCCCAGTCAAGATCTCACGGTTTTGCTTTTCCCGAGGCCTTCCCAAGAGGTCACCCATCCCAGAACTACTCTCACCCGAACACATTTAACCTCGGAGTTCTGATGGGATCTGGTCCACTAGGCCATGGAAAACGCGTCCGTAAGGGAGAGGTATCCGTACCCTTACAAGGCGTATTTCGTTCCCCTCTCCAATCGATGTGGGATCTTACACTCTCCACCCCCCTTAGGGGCCAGCCCTCTTTGATATAACCCAAAATTTCAAGCATCGGGTGTTGCCCTGGTCCATGACTAGGTACCGCTATTGGCTGTTGTGGTGGCGGTACTTCGTTCCCCTCCCTCACATTGGTTGGAGAGGGAAACGAAGTACGCCTTATAAGGGTACGGATATATTTCTCTTGCAGACGCATTTTCTATGGCCTAGTGGACCAGATCCCATCAAAACTCCGAGGTTAAACGTGCTCGGGTGAGAGTAGTTCTGGGATGGGTGACCTCTTGGGAAGGCCTTGGAAAAGCAAAACCATAAGGGCTTGGCTGGACCAAGGCTCAAAGCGGACAATATCTGTAAGCGGGTGATCTGGGATGTTACATATTAAGGTTCTCATCTCATAGCCCATTAAACTCGACAAATTGTTGCATCATCTGAATGATATTCTTAATTTAATCTCAAAATTATTAGTGATAATAATAGATCTTACAATGTTGGACTCCATCACTATCAAGTCCAGCCAAGAAGAAACGAACATGGTCCTTTAGTATCAATTTAAGCTTTCAAGTCTTGTATCTGTCGATCTAAATCGAACTCGCTAATTAAGGTCCTTAAAAGGTTTCTATAAGTCGTCCTCTCAATTTATAGATCTTCGTCAACTAAGTGTAACAGGTTTTTTAGGCCATAAACTAACCCAAAACATGTAGAAGTGACAAAGCCAAAAAGTCAACAAAATATCTGAACAAATTTAAAAAAAGTAAAAAGAAATAAAATGAGAAATAATGGCTATATTAACAAAAATTAGGTGTTACTAATTTTCTAATACCCAACAACGTCACCAAAAACTTGATATGATTGCTAATCTCTAATCTCTAAGCTATAGATCTCATAGGCAAGTGTACCTATCAAACTATATTATAGTGTTAGTAAATATCGAGTGTTGATTCCATATAGACTACAAGTACTAGTAATAACCTCTTTTTGGTTATCTAACTGATAAACAGGATGATGATTTAATTAAAACTAAATTTAACTTAAATTTAACACAATAATAAACCAAAACATTGATCAATATCAAATAACTAGTACCTAGATAATGAATCTCCCTAAGATTTCTTAAGTATTAACCTTATCATACAATTCAATTATTGATCATTAGATTGTGGAAATTCATATCATATGTTAATATCTTTCTCAAGACTATTTAAAACTCCTAAGGTTGTATTACTCAATTCGTAAATCTTATTATTAGGTTTGATCATAATCTAGAGAATTTATGTCGACTTATCTCTAGGTTTGCATACAACTCCTTCCAATTATGGTTCATACAAAAGGATTTCTCAATTTCAATTATATGAAATCATACATTAAGCTAATATCATGGACATATTAATTCAAGATTAAAATGCATAATTTAATTACAATAAATTAATCAATCAAATTACATTAGATAAAAGATCAAATTATGATATCCCTCAACTTAAGGTTTATCATACCTAGGCATTAAACAAATTTAGTTCACAAACATAGAAAATAATGCAAACATCAAAAGTTCAAAAGTTCTTTAATATAATCAAAAGTTCAAAAGTTCTTTAATATAATCCCCTTAAAACTTTGACGAAAAGTTGTTCTCTATCATAACTTTGAAGTAATATTCATGTTTTCCATCACCTAGGTTTAGAATTATGTCTCAAACTCTAACTTTGACTCTAAATGCTCTCACCTTTGTTTTTTATAATTGCCTGTTATAGTATGAAATTAGGGTTTCAGGTATAAACACTTTAGAACTGTGAATTTACACATTCATAGGAGCTTAGACAAGCATGGAACACAACTATGTATATGAACTACATAAGCATATATCTTCATATGGGCAAAACAACATCTTCAAAGCTTTACACATTTATAGTGATTTACACAGTCCTTTACACTGCCATATATATGACTTACATGGATGTGTACCTCTAAATTGGCTCCTGGCTTCAATCTTCTATTTTCTACCCCGACTTCTCTTGAATTTCTCTCATTTTGATCTATAAAAGAAATTGAGACCTAAAAACACACTAAAAACATAATAAGTACAAAAAATCAACATAAAAGTCTCAAATAACAAGCAAAACACACTAAATATAGGAATAAAACATAGTCCAATAAACATTTATTTCCTCTCTTCGACTTAATTTATAAAAAAATCAACCATTGGAATAATAAGTTTGTTCCTATGCAAGAAAGTTAAAATTAACCACTTTAATGGTCCACAATATGCATATTTACTGTAGTTCACACTTAATGCTTCTAAGGAGTTTAATCAAGGCTATAGAGAAAATCATCAACAACTTTTTATGAGCTGGAGATATGAACAAAGCAACTACAAAAAAAAGTAAAGTGGGTTGATGTTTATACTCAAAGGAAGAAAGTGGACTTAAAATTACTCAAATAAAGGATAATAACAAGATGATAATAACAAAAAGGATTTAAATGTTATATATGATGAGGGATTCATTTGGGTTAAATGGTTGCTTTCTCATTTCTTAAAGGATATGATTTTTTGGAACCTAAAACTTAGGTAGGATAATTCATAAACTCTAAACTAGATGCTATGGATGAGGTATTCATTTTGTGAAGAAATGAGACATTAATTGCGACTGATCATAAGATTTAGTTTTTGTACTATAATTGGAATGGTTTATGCCTTTTATATTTAATCCCCAAGTTTTCTTGTTAAGACTCATGCTTCCAAACCAAGAAAGGATTAAAGAAATCATTCTTGGAAAAGATTGACACTGCAACATAAGAAGATTTTCCATCATTAGGGACAATGTATCAAATTATAATCCAAAGGTAGCTTACCCTGATACTAACATCTAGTTAATACATAGTTTAAATTGCTTCACTGATAAAACATGCTTAGATATCTTTATAAGGCAAAATTAGATGGTCAAATGGTATAACCTGGTCTAGTTTAACCTCAATTCTCCTATAACCTCCTTTATTTTATGGTTAGCAATTATATAAAGATTGAGAACCAAAGATAGGATCAAAGAATGCATTAACTTATGCTACTAGCTTTGTAATCTTGAAGTTGAGTCAATCAATCATCTTTTCTTCAAATGTAAATACGTTTCAAGTTATTATTCTCACGTTCTAGCTCTCTATAGTATCTTATATCACTAAGTGGAATGACAAAGGTTAATAGAGTGGGCAGGGGAACTTATATCCAAAACTGAAAGGGACTCTATCACATTTAGGTTAGTATTAAACTGCAACATTTATACATTATAAAACGAGAGGAACTATAGATCTTTCCAATGTAAAATGTTAAATATCTAAAGCTTCATTACTAGAATTATTAATTAGATCTTAAAAATTATCTTGGTAAACAACATCCACTTTATGGTCATTAAAGGCATCAAATAGAGATAGAATCATTTTTCGCCTGAAAACTAAGGTTCTTTAGATTTGAAAAGCTAGTACAAATAAACATCATTGGGATACAAGGATATGAATAAACCACCAATTCACTTATCTCTTCCTAATGGTTTTCTTGTTTGCATAGTTTTCTTGTTTACCTCTTGTTTTTTAGTGAATAATTATATAACTACTTGTTATTACCTTTATTGGTCCATTAAATCCATGTAACTACACCCTATATTATATTCTTATTCAATTTTTTTGTTAATTTATAGGAAGTTTGAAATGAGTTATTTTAATTTTTAATTTTTTATTATTCCTAATTTATATGTTAAACTAATTTATAAAACATTTTAAAACTTTTATATTTTAAAATCGTAATATAGTCATGTCATATATTTAATGTATAAAATTCATATTTATTCAAGTACGCTTTATAAACACAAAAAATTCAATAACATGAACAAAAAGTTATGTATAAAAATAATTGTTTCAATACTAGATTGGCATATTTTGTTCTAAATTTCTGAAACTGTCTAAAATTTTAAATCATTATTTAAAATATTTCTACAACATGTATTTACATTATTTATATATATATATATATATTTATTGGAGTTTTGGATGGATTATTATAATTTAAATTTCAGTAAAAAGTGGTACTACTCAATAATCGGCGCGTGATGTGGAGGCTAACCTTTTCTTTTATCTGATTTACAGGGGGTGGGTCGGTGGCCCGTGACTATACGCGAAACTGCAAAAATATTTTCTGAATTCAGAAAATACAAGTTACAAAATTAACATGAAGCCTTCCGTGTCTCTGAAGTGAAACATCAAGCAGTTTACTTTGTTTTTATCTTGATATTTGGAGATAATGGAAACCGATTCATCGTCGGAACCTCTCGATCTGGTCACAATTCGCAGGTACTTTGACGTCTGTCTCTGTACTTTCCATATCCAAGCGTAGTCTATGCATATACTTATGTATTCATGGGAAATGTTGGCAGTCGAGTGAGGGAGTTGGAACAAATGCACCGTAACTGCATGGATGAGGATGTGGAAATGTCACCTTCAGATCCCGACCAATCGCTTGTAGATTCTGCTCTTCAACTTGAGGTTTGTTTTCTACTTCATATCTGTTTGTTACTATAGGTTTTACTTAATTTTGCATTTGTTATCTGTCTTTATTTTTTGAAAAATGTGAAAATCTCAGAGTAAAGTGCAGCAGATGATATCTGAGTGCTCTGACTTCAGTTTCTTAGGAATCGAGGATTTGGGTAATTCTCTCTCTCTTTCGCTTTCGTTTATGCGCTTATAGTACCAAAGAGAAAATGTTTGATTTACTTGGTTCAAAGTTCAATCATGATGATACAGATTTATATTCTCTCTTTTTTACTTGTATCATGTCAAGTTGGTTATAAAGAAGCTTTTCTTTTGTTTCGGGGAACTTCTATGCTATGGAATTTGATGATTAGAGCTTTTATTTAAGTTCTGGAAGAGAGTGAACTTCTATGCTATGGAATGTGATGATTAGAGCTTTTATTTAAGTTCTGGAAGAGAGTGTTGATGCATGAGGGTTATGTTGTTTATGCTATAGACTTTTGGTGTTCTTTTGATTTTATAATGCAGCTTTTTTTTCCTTCTTCTTTTGTTGCAGATGCTTTTGTAGAGCACTTGAAGGAGGAGCTTAACACCGCTGAAGCTGAGAGTGCCAAGATTAGTAATGAAATTGAGGTTCTAACCAAAACTCATATTCAAGGTCATAAAATTTCCTTTTGTTTATTATGTTTCTTGATACATTAATACTCCAATATTACAATTTCTTTTAACTCTTCCAGATTCTAGTCGATTGGAGAGTGACCTCGAAGTGTTGAAGTCTTCATTGGATTCTATGTCGTCACAGGTTGGTTGATTCACAAGATGGGTTAAGCTCTTCTTCTAGATTAGATTCAAAGCGGTAAATACACTGTAGTAGTTTTGGTCTGACTACAATGACAAGGCCTGTTATTTGGAAAGAAAGGGAGCTGCACTTTGTTTTTAGGATGAACTTCTTGAGTAAACTCTTACATAACGTTTTCTGGCTTGAGTCTTGAATCTATAACCTCTTGACTCCAAGTTCTTTCTCCAGCAAACCATCAGCTGCATAACCTGTGGGTTTTACTCCAAAATTTAAGATCAAAACTTTTTGGAATTTTCCCTGGTCTTTACACACAAGCTTCTCCTCTACAGGTCCAGTTGTTACCCTAAGTTGGTGTGGTTGATATGGAAATCATATTTCCAATGTAACTAAGTTGAAGTTGCCTGTTGTGTTTTCACTTTAAATACATCCCAGAAAGCTATGAAGAACTTCTTAGGATAGCTCTTCTAAAGATTGTTGCTTATAGTTAGTCTCATCATATTCAGTCCAAGACTGTTGATTTGTTACTGCTCGATGTTGGAACATTTCAATCCTTCATTTTAACCAACTGATCACCATTTCCTTTTGAAGTTAGAGTGTTTTTGAAGTTTTGAACAGGTGCCTATCAATTGTATAGAAATAGTTTCATCATTGCATGATTCATATTTTGAGTAAATGCTCCACTGCTGGTTATAATATCATCACTGTCAAGTTCTTGATGAGATGGCATAATAGCTACTACAAGCCTGTAGTCCTTGCCTTTAAATTTAAATTTGAAAGAAGTGTCTGGAAACTAGATTGTAGGTGCATAATAGTTTCACGGCATTAGTTTCAATACATTTTTTTTACTGTTCTAAGGTTTATTATGAAGAACTTTGTTTTCCCCCTGGCCTAATGGTTTATAGATTGCATTACAGGTTCAGGAAGACAAAGATGGTCAAAATTACCATTCTTATGTGGGAGATGGATCCAACTCAATTAACAGCCATGAAAATCATGAGTTTGAGGTATCATTAGGGTGATCCTTTTTTTAATCACTTTCTCAACCTTGCATATTGCTAATTGAAACCTTACAGACATATCTTGAGATGCTAACTAGCCTAGGGTGTGTTTATGTCTTTAAATAAATTAAATTTTTCTGAGACATTATTGTGTTTGTGCTATGGAGCCTATTTATGAACGTATTTAATATTACAAGAGAGTTAATTATTCCCCACCTTATGTTTACGCATGAGCGTATTGAAGATCACCAAGGAGTCATTATTGCCTATATTATGATATTCAAGTATTTTTGATTTGTTCTTTCCAGAGTTCTCTTCTTTGGTCTAATAATGTTGATGCCAGTTAATGAGAGCGTGCAACGTTTCAGATTTTGAAGCTTGATAATCAAATTGAAGAAAGCAAGTCAATTTTGAACTCCCTGCAGAATTTTGAATATTTATTTAAAAGGTAACCTATCTTTGTAGGGTTCATGTTTGCATACCTTATGGCTTCTGTGCGTGCCTCATAACTTCTTAATTTGTGATTTACTGTTAGGTTTGATGCTTTGGAAGAAATTGAAGATGCATTATCAGGTCTACATATCGTTGAATTTGATGGAACTTTCATTAGGTTATCGTTGCGGACATATATTCCTAAATTAGAGGGCATGTCACAATATCAAAGCATTGACGATACCTCTAGGCCATCTGAAGTAAATCATGAATTGCTAATAGAAGTTCTTAGTGGAACTATGGAGATTAAGAATGTTGAGGTATGTACCTTTTTCTCTTATTAAACTAATGGATTGCTGTTCATTATAACTCATACGCATTTTGCTGTTCATGGATGGTGCTGTAACGAAGGTATGTAGCCAATCCTATTCGAAGTAAATGGAACATGTCATGGTGGCAGTTCAACATCATCAATATAAGGATGGAGAAGCATATTAACATGTATTCCCTGTAAAGAAGTAATTGAAGTTTGTATCATTATGGTTTATCAATTCTTAGGGTGCATAAAATTTCAAGTAAAAAGTGTCATCCATGGTTAATTCACAGACAATTACAATGTGGACCATGCATTACCTCTACTGTGAAAAGTACAATAACCTGTTTGGTGAAATAGTTATATCTTCGTTGGGAATATTCATCTGAAGCTTCAAATGGATCTGTTGGGGGCTTAATTAGGGACATATTGAAACGACTACAAATCTTCCATATGGATGATATGCTTTATATGTTGAAAACATTAAATTATGTATTTCATCTGCTTAAAGTGCTTTGTTCCTCAATAGTACAAACCCTAGCAGAAAGCAGTCTGGTGGCATGATGCTTGTGTCTTTCTAATATGTGCTGTCTCAAATTCACCTCTTATTTCAGTCTTGCTTACTGGACATTGCAGCCAATGCTCTTTTTGTTTTTGCTTTTGTCCAGATATTTCCCAATGATGTATATATAGGTGATATTGTTGATGCTGCAAAGACTTCCAGGTCTGTTTTTCCTTTGGTTTTATATTGGTTTAAGGTTTAGGATCATATTTTCTTTAGAATTAAAAAGCAAGAAACTCTAGAATAACTGCTGCTGGGTTCTAAAATTTCCCATCTCTTTTTTCATGTTCAATGCGTCACCTACATTATTAAGTAGAGTAGATTTTAATAGTTTGGGCTTGGAACTGAAATTGGGCCTTTCAGTTGCAACATCAATGAATGCCATATTAATCAAAGAACTATTTATAAGTTTCAACTTCTAATTCCAGAAAGTGAATTACACCATAATATGAACAGTACTTGTTGTAGACTAGGAATATCACACTTTATGTCTACAAGATTAAGGTTAATCGAGTTGACTTTAGCTGAATATGGTTTTCATTTTTCATAGGATGTGTAACCAATTAACGCCCATGTACTTATAATATGACATGTTATGTGGGAATTAGAATGTCATTGTTGTTATCTAATTCCTTTATGGTGACTTTTTTGGCCATACTCTTCATTCCTGGAAACATGAGCTATTAATTTGTAATATATTGCAGGGAGTCATTTCCACAGTTGTCTTTAATGGAGACCAGGTCTTCAATACAGTGGCTTGTAAGAAAGGTGCAGGATAGGATTATCCAGTGCACCTTGAGGCGATTGCTAGTAAAGACTGCAAGTAATTCTAGGTGAAAATTTTTAGTTTGGTACAAAATTAATCAGTCTTTGAGCTGTGAAATTCTCAAGGATATGTTAATGGTTTTTGTGTTCTCTTTCCAACTGTTTTGATATTTCATATATTGTTCATTATAACGCAGGTACTCCTTGGAATATTTGGATAGAGATGAGACAATACTTGCTCATCTGGTTGGTGGAGTTGATGCATACATAAAGGTCTACCATGGTTGGCCCATTTCAAGTTCTCCATTAAAGCTGATTTCCCTGAAGAGTTCAGATCACCACTCGAAGGATATTTCTTTGAGTTTTTTATGCAAGGTTGAGGTAAGTATTTTCTTCTTCCATTGTCCTTTTGAGACGGGAATTTTAACTTAATTATCTATTCTTAATTTCAGTATACTCTCCTCAGAGTTTCCTAATTCTTTGCGTTACATGCATTTTTTCCTAAACTTGTCTCCATGTAAGCATGTTAAACTCATCTTTTTTGTGTGTTTGATTTATCTCCGAGTTATCAAAACACTGATTTGAGAAGCACCCTAATATTAGTAAGAGCTTAATGTAAGAAAAAATTAAGGTGGTGTGTGTACATACTTGTAAAATTGGTGCAAACCCATAATTAACATTTGCATGAGCACATACATGCACTTTCACACGCATACTGCACACATTGAGGGAAAGGGTGCACTTGTAAAATGATAAGCTTTATTTGAACATCTTTACCCAATGATTGAACTTGTTAACACCTTTAAAATGGTTTCATTTGTCAGGGGGTTGTGAATTCTTTAAGTATAAATCTACGAGAAAACTTGTCGAGCTTTGTGGATGCTGTTGAAACAATACTTAAAGAGCAAATGCGATTAGATATCCATTCTGACAGCACATCACAAAAATGACCCCCTCTTCAATGATGCAGGCTATCTGGTATTGGCCCTTTGCGTGTACGTGAACTTTAATTTTTGGTGTAATATGAATTTCATGCTGTATATAGCTTTTGAAAGTTTGTTGTCTTCCTTGAGCAATTGCTGAGGTTGCTTTGGAAACGGTATCCTTTATACTCTACAGTACTACTTTGAGATTAAGTTACAAAATTTTTCATTAGAAATTTTGGAAACTTGTAGTAACCAATTAAATAATTATATGCCAAAGCACTTATCATTAATTACTTCTACGTGGCAGAGCATATCTAATGTTGCATGCATGTGTAGGAAACGTTTGTGTCAAGCATTTTTTAGATGCAAGTGATAGTTTGTAATGTATGGTCGTCATTACGAATGATTCAAACTTCGACATTACTTTGATTCATCATTTTTTCCCCCTCCAATAGAGACATGGGGATAATAAGAGTAGTTGGATCCTTGTTTCTAATAATCAAATATTGACAAAGAAAATTTGTCACGTTTCTCAGTTGTCATCTTATGAAAAATAAATTAGAGCATATGGTTCTAAGAGGACTGTGTTGTTAGACTTTGTGTTCAGTTTGGGATTTACAAAGACATCTGCAGCATGAAGAGGAGGAGGATGTTGTTGTCCCCACTTGAGATCTATAACCATATAATCATCTCTCTTAAGAAGTTCTTTCTTAATTGTCTCCTTTGCTCTATGTATTCCTACAAAGACATATCCCATTGCAAACCTTTTTTACCAGAAGCTGCAAGGGTGGACTAGTTAATCGGATAATCAAGATGCACGAAAACTAGAATGATGACTACTTATAATATCTAGCATCGTCAATCCTCCCATTTCCTTGGAATATGGGTAGTCCAATCATTTCTATGAGGCAACCATGGTTTGCAAATTAAGTTTTAATTCAACCATTTTCTTCAATGTTGTAAAGTTAGCAGTTGAACAACCACTTCTCCATATTGTTCGATATCGTTTCTTATTTCTTCAACTAAACTCTTTAATATTAAGCCACGAAAATCGTTATGTTTTGGTGCTACAACCCTAATGTTCCAGAAGTTATAACATTAGCTAAAGGCTGAAAATTATAAAATCGCTCCTTTCTAGACTCCAGAAAATCAAAGCTTCAAGCCTTCAACTAAGTATTGCCATCGAGAGGTTGGACAATCAAAGACCTAGCTCCTTCACTTTTCAAGCTTCAAGCCTTCAACCAAGTATTGCCATCGAGAGGGAGGACAATAAGAGACCTCCTTCACTTTTTTGACATCATTATTTAAAACTTGTATATAAATTACTTAAAGATCACAAATGAAGTCGAGCTTTAACAGACTTAAGATTGATTGCTACATAAGGACTTTGAAATTTATTCTCATTTTGTTGTATTTACTATTTAGAAAAGTCCTTCTGACAACTGTTATAAGAGCCTGAGCCTGGTTGTGATTAATGATTGGTGAAAGCAATTAAGAGAGCTACAAAATTAAAGACAATCATTGGTCTTGTAGTCACAGCGGACGAGGGAATGATTTCATTGCTAAGATGCTTTGAAGTGTGGGAGTTTCAAGAAATTATGAGAGTACTCAAAGAGCAACTAAAAGCTTGTGAGAAGGTAAGCTATAACTTATTAATATTCAAATGTTCTGTGACTGAAAATTGGAGTTTGAGCTACTAAGACTTTAGTGAAAGTGTATGAGGCTAAATATTTTATGGCAAATGGAGCGCCAATGAGGTTAAAAGTTTTTTTATACGATATGCAGTAATACTTTGCGACAATAATGTCTAATTTAAAGTGTATGAGGAGTTCCTTACAATGTTATATATATGGTCTATGACTCTAAGCTATAGAAGACGATGGGGACCTCAAATGATATCAATGCCGGTAGATTTTCATTGACAATTGACAGAAAATGAAGGAGGTAATATGCTAACTCATACCCAGTAAAACTTTTTGGTTTGCGAGAGAAGCATTGAAGCAAGAATATTTACTGAAAAATACCCACTGTTTCAGCTGTGTTTTCTTTCCTCTCTTCCAATCTAGAACAGTCAGCTCATTTTCCCTCTACTCTTCCAATCCATCCTCTAGATTTTCCTTCTCACACGACGGGATTTGCTCATCGTCGGGGCAGCACCGTAACCAACGACCCAACAACGTCTCCTCTTAACTACCAAACCCTTTCCTTCTTTCATAATCCTCTGATCTCCTTCTCTCTTCCCTCGAGCTCAAGCTGAAGCCGTCTGTCTTCTCTTTTTCTCTAGATACACCCCACACACCTCGCTCTTTATCTCGATTTCAGATCTGTTGTCTTCTTTTTTTTTGCCGTGTTTTTTTCTTTGATTTCTAGGGTTAGCTAAATCATTGATCTCCTTGCTCATTGCTACATTTTCTCAGGAAATTTGGGCCGTTTTTTGTTTCTGAGTTTAAGGGGTTTTAGATTGACCTTGTCGTCTTTCTTTTATGGTGCTTCGAACATTGGATTTGGGTTTTGGTTTTGTCGATTGGCGTCTTGGAGTTCTGTGATTTGTTTCCTTTAATGGCTACTG
>JANKYE010000007.1:9261786-9272449 GCA_032467995.1 Erythroxylum dillonii | reverse complement strand
ATAATAATAATTAATTAATTAATTAAAATCTATCTAAAACGACTTTTATTTTGGAAAATATTATTTTTTAGTTAGGGGTAAATGTGTCATATGAAATAATTGAATTCAATTATAATCTTATTGGATTTGTTCCGAACAGTGTAATTGAATTCAATTATAATATTACTGGATTTGTTGCAAACAGTGTAAATTGAATTCAATCCTAACTTCATTAATATAATTGAATTCAATTCGTTAATGAATTCAATTCGAAGATTTCCAAACAGCCCGTATGGAATGAGGGGAGGAAAGAAATCAATGCACAGAATATGCTAGACGATCAAACTTTTTTATTTGAAGGGATATCTGAACCCGTTTTAAGGTTCATTAAACGAGGATCAAATATTTGATTCTATGACCTTAAGACTCAAAGGCCAATAAACATCAGTATTAGTATAACAAATGTTCTGGTGTTGGGATGCGGATGAAATTAGCCCAACTATTGTTTGGAGCAAGCTCGAAGGTACATTTCTCACATGGATTGTTCTTCAGATATAGTCATTGCTCTCTTTGTTGTGTTTGGAGGCGACAAGATCAAGGATGTAACATGTAAAGCTGTATGATTTGAAATGGAAGTTGGAACATCCATCTTCTTTTCGTGATCCCAACAATTTCAAAATTCACTCTTTTTATTTCTCCGTTTTAGTTACCATGGAAGCAGCTGAGCTCCGTTGCTCTGTGCTTGTTCTAAGAAAATTAAGTCAGGGCTTTTAAATGTTTCATACAATTCAGTAAAATTAGAGGTTGTCAATATACATAAATGGCAGAATAGTCATAATCATTTCATTTTTACCGAAAGGTCAAGTAATAAGATCGTATTTAATTTGTCAAAACATATTTCTAATTATTCAAAATTAAATTTTATTATAAAATATCGGTAAATACAGTTTAAATTGATTCGTGTTATTTTTCATACGTAATCATGAGATGCATTAATGCACTACCGTTTCTTATTGGTTGGCAGAAAAGCAAATCCAAAACATAAGATTCACGGTTTCCCCGCCATCCCCACAGATTTTGTAAACTATTTCCCGCCACTTTTTAATTATCTAACCAAAACGACGGTCTTTAACGACGCCGTTTTACTTATTCCTATCTGTTTAGAGAAAATAGAATGCCTAAAATGTCCTTGTAAAACCCGAATTTCCTACGATACCCATCCCTGCAGCATATAAAAGCCATCCCTCCATCCTCTTCTAGACTTCTCCAAATCCAGGGGGAAAAGAAAGAGAGAACCCAGATTAAACCGCCATTCCCTTGATTTCCATTTCCTTCCCTTATTTAACTTGCCTCTCAAGTTCTGCTGTTCATTGTTTGGTGTCGCCGTCAAGTGCAGAGCAGATAGACGTGAGTTTTCTTTTCTTGTTCATTTCCTAATGTGTTCTTAAGTTGTTCAAGTGTTTTAGGTTGGCGCAACTCCCTAACCCTAATTTGTGATTGAGAATATAGCTCATTGTATTTTATTTCTTTTTAAGTTGAATATAAACCCCAATTTGATTTTACCTCTTCCCTTGTTCTATTGCACTGCATTTCTCACCCTAATGTGTTAGGTTTTTCTTCATTGAAAATTTTCGTCGATACTAATTTTTTGCTTCTAGAGGTTATAATATGTTGTTTTAGGGTCGAGTTTACTTCTATAATTTTTCACTCTCTAGTTCTGGTCGAACTTGATTGTTGCAGACACGGTTCAGTTTCAATGGTTGAGCAAAGGAAAGGTAATGCGCAACCTCCAAATGGGGCCAAAAATCCATATAGTATTGATGTGGTGACGTTTAAAACACGACTGATGGCACTTTATTCACATTGGAAGGCTAACAAGGATGAGCTATGGGGATCTGCTGATGTCCTTGCAATAGCAACACCACCTCCTTCAGATGATCTGCGGTACCTCAAATCGTCAGCTCTCAATATTTGGCTTTTTGGGTATGAGTTTCCGGAGACAATTATTATTTTTATGAAGAAGCAGATACATATTTTAGGTAGCCAGAAGAAGACCTCTGTGCTAGAAGTTGTGAAGAAACATGCCAAGGAAGCTGTGGATGTAGATGTTGTTATGCATGTGAAGGCAAAGGGTGACAATGGAGCTGCTTTAATGGATGCCATTTTTCGTGCCATTCGTACTCAATCAAAGGCTGATGAACAGAACTCCCCTGTTCTTGGGCACATCGCCAGAGAGGCTCCTGAAGGGGATCTTCTGAAGTTTTGGGATGAGAAATTGAAAAGCAGTGGTTTCCAGCTTTCTGATGCTACCAATGGGTTATCTGACCTTTTTGCCGTTAAGGATTCTGGTGAGCTCATGAGCATAAAGAAAGCTGCATATTTGACTTTCAATGTGATGAACAATATTGTTGTCCCGAGGCTTGAGAATGTTATTGATGAGGAGAAAAAGGTCAGCCATTCTTCGTTGATGGATGAGGCAGAGAAAGCCATCATGGAACCTACTAAAGCTAAAGCAAAGTTGAAGGCAGAGGCTGTAGATATATGTTATCCCCCAATATTTCAGAGTGGAGGGGAGTTTGATCTGAGACCCAGTGCTACCAGCAATGATGAGTACCTCTACTATGATTCCGCCAGTGTGATTATATGTGCAGTTGGATCGCGATATAATAGTTACTGCTCAAATCTTGCTAGAACATTCCTGATTGATGCCAATCCGCTGCAGAGTAAGGCTTATGAAGTTCTTCTTAGGGCACATGAAGCAGCAATTAGTGCTTTAAAGCCTGGGAATAAAGTGAATGCAGCTTATCAAGCAGCCCTTTCAGTGGTGGAAAAGGAGGCACCTGAATTAGTTCCAAATTTGACAAAATCTGCTGGGACAGGCATTGGTCTGGAGTTCCGGGAATCAGGACTGAATATTAATTCCAAGAATGATCGAGTTCTAAAGCCAAGCATGGTTTTCAACGTGTCGCTTGGTTTTCAGAATTTGCATAATAACTCTAATAACCCGAAGATCCAGAATTTTTCTCTGTTGATTGCAGATACAGTTATTGTAGGTGAACAAAATCCTGAGGTTGTGACTTCAAAGAGCTCTAAAGCTGTGAAGGACGTAGCTTATACATTCAATGAAGACGAGGACGAAGAAAAGGCTAAGGTTAAAGTTGAGGCAAATCATTCAGCAAACTTCATTTCTAAGACTACATTAAGATCAGATAATGGTGAAATTTCGAAGGAAGAACTTCGAAGGCAACACCAGGCAGAACTTGCCCGTCAAAAGAATGAAGAAACTGCTCGGCGACTTGCTGGTGAAGAGAGTGCAGCTGGACACAATCGTGCTGCTTCAAGGACTTCAAATGATTTGACTGCCTACAAAAATGTGAATGATATCCCTCCATCAAGAGACTTAATGATTCAGATTGACCAAAAGAATGAGGCTGTTCTTTTACCTATATATGGCAGTATGGTGCCTTTCCATGTTGCTACAATAAGGACTGTTTCCAGCCAACAAGATACTAATCGAAATTGCTACATTAGGATAATCTTTAATGTACCAGGGACACCCTTCAGTCCGCATGACTCAAATTCATTGAAATCTCAAGGAGCTATTTACCTGAAAGAGGTCTCTTTCAGATCTAAGGACCCGAGGCACATAAGTGAGGTGGTTCAGCTGATTAAGACACTCAGACGGCATGTTGTGGCCAGGGAATCTGAGAGGGCTGAGAGGGCGACCTTGGTAACTCAGGAGAAGCTTCAGATTGCTGGAAACAGGTTCAAGCCAATTAGATTAACAGACCTCTGGATTCGTCCTGTTTTTGGTGGCCGAGGAAGGAAACTGCCTGGGACCCTTGAAGCACATGTTAATGGATTCAGATATTCTACAAGTAGAGCTGAAGAGCGTGTGGATATTATGTTTGCCAATATCAAGCATGCTTTTTTCCAACCTGCAGAGAAGGAGATGATCACTCTTCTCCATTTCCATCTTCACAACCATATTATGGTTGGAAATAAGAAAACCAAGGATGTCCAGTTTTATGTTGAGGTGATGGACGTGGTTCAAACTTTGGGAGGTGGAAAGAGGTCTGCCTATGATCCTGATGAGATTGAAGAAGAACAAAGAGAGAGGGATCGGAAGAACAAGATCAATATGGATTTCCAGAGCTTTGTGAATCGTGTAAATGATCTTTGGAGTCAGCCCCAATTTAGTGGCCTGGACCTCGAGTTTGATCAGCCTTTGAGAGAGCTTGGCTTCCACGGTGTGCCTTTCAAGGCCTCATCCTTCATTGTCCCTACTTCTAGCTGCTTGGTAGAGCTGATTGAGACTCCTTTCCTTGTTGTCACCCTAAGTGAAATTGAGATTGTAAACTTGGAAAGAGTCGGCCTTGGACAGAAAAACTTTGATATGACCATTGTGTTCAAGGACTTCAAACGAGATGTACTTAGGATCGATTCTATCCCATCAACAGCACTTGATGGCATCAAGGAATGGCTGGACACGACAGACATAAAGTATTATGAAAGCAGGTTGAATCTCAACTGGCGGCAGATTTTAAAGACTATCACTGATGACCCCCAGAGCTTCATTGATGATGGGGGATGGGAATTTTTGAACATGGAAGCTAGTGATTCAGAATCTGATAATACGGAGGAGTCAGACCAGGGCTATGAACCGTCAGATGCAGAGCCTGAGTCTGAATCGGAAGATGATGACTCTGACAGTGAATCACTGGTGGAATCTGAGGAGGATGAGGAGGAGGATGAGGGGGCGGATTCAGAAGAAGAAAAGGGCAAGACATGGGAGGAGTTGGAGAGAGAAGCAAGCAATGCAGACAGGGAAAAAGGTGATGAGTCAGACAGTGAGGAGGAAAGGAACAGAAGAAAGATAAAGGCTTTGGGGAAGTCTCGTGCTCCTCCTCGCAGCAGCATGCCCAAGCGACCCAAGTTCAAATAACTCTGATTAGAAATCCTCTCTTTCTCATTTTTTCCGGCTATTTGAGTACCGGCTTCTGCTAGCTTGCTGCCGCCTTAGAAAAGTAGAATGCAGTTATGTAAGCTAGCATTGGAACTGTGAGCTAATGGTACTTTAGAAGTCGAGCTCTATTCCGTAGCTAGAAGCCAGGGGGCATCCAAGTTTGCGTGTAACTGGCCGCATCAGAATAAATTTTGTCAAAGTTCTGCCTCTGGTTCATATCCTGGTATTCGCGTTCTCTTTCCCAATTTGCAGTCTGCTCTGCTTTATATTTATTGTATTCTCGAACTGGGATTTCAATTCATAGCTGGAAAAACTTTCACATTGCAAGAGACGTCAAGAGATTTAACTTTCACATTGCATGAGACGTCAAGAGAATGAGTTTAAATTCACCTTATGCATAAAATATTTAGTTAAATTAAGAGCTGCAATTGATAATGTTTATAATGAGAGTATGCATATAATCAGACTAGACATGGACCCGATAAATGTTTTTGGTCTCTAATTTCGTCTAATTTGCTGATTACTAAGTGATGTTCATTAGTTAGAGCTTTAATTATAATATAATTCATTTACATTTATATTGGATGAATCTTATGAACTACAATATTATCTCAATTTTATAATATAAATCTGAAGTTTAAAAAGTAGAGTTAAAATATTCAAATTTTGCAATTTGTTGTGAAAATTTATTGATGTTAATTTTTCTGTTAACGACATTGATGTGTTACACCACGTTAATTTTTTGTATGCGTCATGTGATTGTCACATGTCACATTTTTTTTTACTAATTAATATTTTTATTAAATATTAAAATTTTCGCAAGTTATTAAATACTGAAAAGGAAGCTGCAGAATGCAACTTCCTTGTCCTCTAATGTCTGTATGCAAGCTTTCTGGGTGCAACTAAAGTGTGAAACACTTCCTTCCGACAATGTGAAAGATCCAATCTTTCCAAGTTACTATTTGAAAAGGCTCTGCGAAAACCTTATAGACCAGAACTATTGGAGTTCTCTTGATAGAGTTTAGAGTTGCAACAGGAGAAAGGCGTCAACTTGAGATGGTGGAGATCATGAGCAGTAAGGTGCGTCCAGTTGTGGGCGTCAAATTCTCCGATAGAATAGTCTGAGAATGGCGAGAACAAAGTTCTTGCAATAGGGTTTGATGTGCTTCCAGCAAGCATAATCTTTTATTTTTAGAGATCGGTTTCTGGATAGCTTGGGATTGCTGAGAGCTCAGACTTTAACCAGAAGTAGTATGAACACTAAAAATCTAAAATTAAACAGCTAATTGGTATATCTTACGCGTGAGGACTTCCAACCAATGAGTTGTTTGATAAAATTAAATTAATCAACAAAACCCTAACTTACCCTTTTCTCCTCTTTTGCCATTCACTTAAAACCCTATGGTAATTGATTTTGATGCTCCTTCTTCTTCAATCACTCATTCCAAACACAATCATAATTTTCTTTTGTTTGAACTTACTTGCTCTCACTCTAAAAAATTCTCAATCTATAGTGACTACCAAATTTCCGTCGTATACCATTGCGACAATAGAAGGAGGTATGGTTATATTTGTTACAGTGAGTTTTCGGTTGCTTAAAGTCAAACCCTTTGAGGGCTTTGGTTGCTTAGAATCAGAAGTGTACAATTCAAGGTTGTTAATGAACACAAAACTATTAATGCAAGTGAAGTCTATTACAAGGTGTTGTTTTAAAAGTTCCAAGGTTGAAGATTCATGCGGAGAATCCATTGAAGCTTAGTTAGTGATAGTGTGGAAATTTGAGTTCAAAGAACGAAGAAGAAACAGAAGAAGCAGAAGAAGATAAATATGAGGTTTTTGTTGGTGTTGAGTAGAAATTGGAGAGTGAGAGGGTATATAAAGGGAAGAACAACAAGGAAGCCGTTGAAGGAGGAGGTTGTTTCTTAAGAGGTTCCAAAGGTGGTGTGAGGAAGCATCCTTTGGCGTGGTTAGTAATATATCAATGGAGGGTATTCAATATGAGTTATGTTGAAAGTAGCAACTTATTGTCACTATTAAATTCAAGGGATAATCTTTCTATCTGGAGCATCTGTTATCAGAATAAAGGGCTACTGCGGAAAGAGCATTGTTGATTATTTGTCAAATTGCTATAGTTGCTTTCGATAGAAAGGTGATGAGGCGCGTAAGAGAGAACAAAATAAGAAACATAAACTTTTATTAGCAAAAAGAAGAACGAAAGACAAAAAGAACAGAGGCTATTTTTATTGTCTCACCTTGATTTGTAAGGTTTATGTATGTTTTTGTATAGAGATTGATTTTCGGTTTGTATGATTTATTTTTCTTGTTCGTTTACTCCATTCTTTAGTATGCCTAATCCCCTCGAAGTGAATTAATAATAATTGATTTAATTTAATTATAATCTGACGTGAAAATTGACTTATATATGATATCTCACGTATGTCACGTTAATTCTGTTAACGGAGACATTAACGTCGGGTTATGTTTAAGAAGAATTGAAAGCTCAAAGATTTAATTGCTACTTTTTAAATTTTGGGCTATAATTGCAAAATTGAGTAAAGTTTAAGATTTTTTGATAATTAACCCTTTAAATTATACATTTTATATTACGAATTTTCATGGCTTATAAAGATGTTCCCTTCCCTCATATGCCTAATCCTTTTTAAAGTGAATTAATAATAATTAATTTAATTTAATTATAATCTGACGTAGAAGTTGACTTACATCTGACATGCTACACATGCCACGTCAGCTTTGTTAAAGGAGGCATTAAAATTAGGCTATATTTGAGAAAAATTAAAAGTTCAAGTATTTACTTGCCAATTTTTACATTTCAAATTATAATTGCGAAATTAAATAAAGTTTAAGATTTTTTGATAATTATCCCATTAAATTATATGTGTTGTATTACACCTTTTCACAACTTACAAAGATGTTCCCTTCCCTCGTATGCCTAATCCCCTCAAAGTGAATTAATAACAATTAATTTAATTTGCGATAAACATGAGAGCGATCGGTTGATATCAATGGTTAAAACGATCAAGGTCTAGTAATTTGGGTTTCCAAAAGCCATTTTAACCTACTTATCCTTTTCTTTTTTCTCCATTCAACCCCTCCCATCATTGCAAATCTCCTGGCACTGTCTTATCAAATAGTGTTACTTCCTGTTAAACATCTTCCTTCACTCTTCAAACCATAGATCTACTCTCTTTTTCACACCCTAGAAAGAAACCCTAGCTTTGGCTCTTTGCTTTTCCAGATCTCTTGCACAAACTTGCAAAACAACCTGAGAGGAATTAGTTTCCAAATCACAAATGGACACTAATTTTCCAAACCTTCTTTCAACCATCAAACAAACCCTCCTCTCCTAACCCTAACTAAAACCCTCCCTCCCCTTTTAAACTTTCTACAACTCTTCCCTCTTCCCCTTCCTTTTTTGCAACTATCCCTCACTTTACCACTACTGCTCCATCCAAGGGTTATATCCCAACTGTTGGAGACACAGTTAAAGGACTTAGAAAGACATGGAAACAGGTTGTTGGAGATAATTCTGACTCCTCTTTAGTGTTCAGCCCTCCGGTGGAGATTGATAGTAAGCAAATAGCGGCTCCTAGCCTAGATGTTTTGCAGCAGGGAGCTAAGACATAGGAAGCTACTATTGTTAGATTTTTCATGGACAAAAGGCCTGCTTTTCCTGTTATACAAGTGTGGGCTTCAAGAAACTGGAAAGGAAGAGGTCTAATGGAGGTAATGCTAATTGAAGAAGATAATATAATCTTTACCTTCTTCCAAATTGGAAGCTCAAAAGGTAATAGAAGAGGGCCCATGACATATCGCTCAACTTCCATTATTTATCCAAAATTGGCAACCGGAATGGAATTAGAAAAAAATCATAATGAAGAGCATACCCTATAGGTGAACATTCACAATATCCCTTTGGAGGATTGGACTACAAAGGGGTTGAGTATGCTTGCGAGCTACTTGGGGAAATCTATCTGCATGGATGAAAATACTACATTGAGAAAAAGAGTTAGATTTTCTTGATTATGTGTGAGTATGGATAGCTCTAAAGAAATGAAGGATAGCATCCTTATTCTCAGGTTGGCTGATGAAAACTCTTTTAGAGAAGACAAAGTCTTGGTGACTTACCAATGGAAACCGTCTCTTAAAGCTCAAGGCAAAGAATGGAAACCGATGGGTAAAGTCTTCATTAAAGGTGACTATTGGGAAGTGATAGGTATGGAAAAGAATGAGTCTGAAGAAATCAAAGAAACCGAGGAGACAGAACAAGTAGCAGAAAACCAAGAGATGGTTCAGTTAGTTAATATCTCCCCTAAAATAAGGGAGTGAATTCTGAAGGAGAATAGCCTTGATTATGTTCAACTAAAAGGAGTTCAACAAAATTTATCAGAAGTTTATGTAAATAAAGGAGGAATGTTCTAGAAATTAGTGGTACTATTCTAAATGAAGGAGTTTCGGTTGTTCAACAGAATGAACAAAGTCTATCAAAGGTTGATTTGCAAAATGGTAGTAATCAAAAAGTGCAGCTTGATCAGGTCACCTCTCGGAAAAGTATTAGGTCCAAAGGAAAAGTTCCAAAGGGAAAACAAATTAACTATGACTTTGATTGTATGGATTGGAATAAATAATCCTTCCAAGCTTAATTCTTTAAGGGATTTTGTCTTAAAGGAAAAGTCTTGGGTTTTTTGTATGTTGGAGACTAAAATCAGAAAAGTTAATCTGAATAAATTGGTTTGTCTAGGTAGCAACTAACAATTCATTACAAACCATCAAGGTCATGTATATGGAAGGATTATTATAGCTTATAATGGTGATTACTTGAAAATGGAGATTCTAGAATCAAGTTAGCAGCATATTCACACTAAGCTTTATTTTAAAATGAAAAATTCTTGAGTGTTAGGTACTTTTGTCTATGGATTCAACATTGTGTTCCAAAGATCTTGTAGCACTGCCCCCTTACCGTAGGGTACACACCGGGATGCCCGCAGGTCATTCCGGTACATATCCTACGATAAGGGTGAGTTAGGATCGATCACTAAATTCACTTCACATGGCATCATAATAAAGCATCAATATAAAAATCACAATCTTTTTGAAATCAACTTTTTCCTCATTTCATTCCATCAAAATCAAAAGTCTACATGTTTTTCATCTCTTCTATTTGTACATCAATCAAAAACCTAGTACAAAAATTATTACATGAAAGAGGAAAAGTATCAAATCTATCTAAACCATCCAAAAGTCCCAGCTGATCGACCTTTGATCCATAACTTCACTTGCCAGACACAATCTATACAGCTGGAAAAGTCCCTCTGTAGCTAGGAGTCTACTTTCACTCCTGAAAAGATAACGTTGCAATTTTGGTGAGTTTTGCGAACTCAGTGACGTAAACATCACCGATGGTTCATTCAATTAATGTAACTTAACAATTTATAATACACATACATCCCAATTTCACATTGATCGTAGGTAACACATTTTTCACATAAGCATAAGACATTTTGCCTTTCACTTAATCAAGCATATTTAAGCAAATGCATATGAAATGCTCACGTGACACTTTTTCAATTATTACGGTGTTGTGACCGAGCGCCTGAACTGTCCCATATAGGGCTCATTAAATATTGAGCCTGAGGCTCTAAATCATTGTTGAGCTCGAGGCTCAAATACACTCGTTGAGCTTTAAGCTCTAATCGATGG
>JANKYE010000007.1:8922936-8948208 GCA_032467995.1 Erythroxylum dillonii | reverse complement strand
GTATAACATTATGTTAACAAAGTTGTTGGATATTTTGATATTGTAATGACATTTGGATAACCGTGCTTAGTTTGATATATATGATTTAAATGAATGTATGTTTGAATGAGATAAATAAGCTTCCGCAAATGTTTATCTCTTCGGCGGTCCCGACGGGTCACCTCAGGTTCAACCTTGGGGGTCAGGACTCGGGCCCAACAGTCTTCGATTTCGATTCCGTTTTGGATAGTTGGGCTCCGGGAACGGGGTCCAGCACTGTTCCACTGGGCTTCGGGAACGGGGTCCAGCAAAAAATGCATATTCAACCTATTCATGCTCTGTCAACTTTCTGCATTTCCAACTTGCATTCTCAATCTCTACGTTTCCTCTAAACTTCCATTTAAACACTCATTCACATCTCAGATCATCATTTTACAACTATTTTTCAACTCAAAAACTATTTTCTTGATCATCTCTAAAGAATTCGTCAACTCACGTATACATTTATATATTTTCATACATACACAGTAAAGAACAGAGCATGTTTCACTTTTTTTTGTCTAATTTTCTACACTAATCCTATACATCATTTCATTGTTATTTCAATTCCAAAAACCATTTTCACAACACCTGATCACTATCAATCCATCAAAAACTAAATTAACATTATAATCAAAATTTTCATCCCAACAACACAGTATTCATAAACATATATATACATAAATGTCATGATCATGCATTGACAATAAATTCATCAAATTTATTTCATAAATCTACAACTCTAAAGAACTTATTCACTACTTTACACAACTCTAAAGAATTTATTCACTACTTACTTATTGAAAACTCCAAAAGCTTCAACTATCTTCAAGCCCTAAACTCCATGCAAAAACACATATTCCATCGAGAAAAATTGCCTAGTTTCGGTTTTCTTGAACAGAAAAAGGCAATTAACAGTGTGGTGGAGGTGTGGGATGAGGAAAAGTAAAGAAATCGCTCAGAAGGTATTTGATGGAAAACTCTATATATATGAAGAAAATTTGAAGGAGGTTGCTACGAAAGAGATGGGAGCTTATGAAATAATACTAACCCCTTTTCAACTCTCAGATAACTCAAACTTACTTCTAACAAATTATAAAAGTAATTTAACTAAGTGACACTTGTCACTTTCCTAATGCCTAAGTTCTAACTTAGTTTCTTTTGAAACCAACTCCATTTAGCTCTCCTCTTTACAATCTAATTATCTCTAAACTTCTTTTGATTTCTTTTTCCTATTTTCCAAAATATTCTAAAAATTCTGAAAATAAATCCTAAATTCACCAAAATTTACCAAAATTCAAAAGTATCACAATCACACTAATCAATAAAATTTCCAATATAAATAAATTTAAAATTCTCAAAAATCATAACTCAGTCCAATTATGCTCAGAATTATTCATGAATGTATGTACAATTATTTTAATATACAACAACTTCACTATTCATGTGTATGTGTATGACATACTATGCATGAGCATGAAAAATACATTTTTATCTCTCATTAATCACTCTTATTACTATTCTAAACTCCCTAAATGTAACGGGATGTTACAACTCTCCCCTCCTTAAAAGAAATTTCATCCTCGAAATTCTTACCTACTTGCTCGAATAGATGGGGACATTGTCTCCTCATATACTCCTCTGTCTCCCATGTTGCTTCCTCAGTTAAGTGGTTCCTCCAAAGGACTTTCACCAATGGAATGACCTTGTTCCTCAACTGCTTGATCTGCGATCCCATAATCTTGATCGGCTCCTCAACATAACTTAAGTTACTAGCAACCTCAATCCCCTGAGCTAGTATCACATGTGCCGGATCCAATAGATATCTTTAGAGCATACTCACATGAAACACATTATGCAACTGAGAAATCTCATTCGATAAAGCCAACTTATAGGCTAAAGGTCTAATCCTCTCAATAATCTCATAAGGACCAATGTACCTAGGGCTCAACTTGTCCTTTTTATCAAGTCTCAGAACTCCTCTCTATAGTGACACTTTAGGAATACTTTGTCTCCCACACTGTACTCCATATCACATCGATGTTGATCCGCATAATTCTTCTGTCTATCTTGAGCCACTTTAATTCATCTTCGGATCAACTTTACCTTATCTACTGTGTCCTGTATCAACTCTGGGCCTTCCACCATTCCCAAGCCCTCTTCATCCTAATATAATGGCGACCGACATTTTCTACCATATAGTGTCTCATACGGTGCTATTCCGATACTACTGTGATAATGGTCATTATAGGCAAACTCTATCAATGTCATATATTGATCCCAAGCTCCTCTAAACTCCAATACATAAGCTCTGAGCATATCCTTAATAGTTTTGATTATCCTCTCACTCTTTCCATCTGTCTGAAGATGAAATGCTTTACTGAAGTTTAACTTAGTCCCCATAGCAAACTGCAAGCTCCTCCAAAACCTCGAAGTAAATCTAGGATCCCTATCTGATACTATCGACACTGGAACCCTATACAGTCTCACCACCTCATTCACATATTTCCCATATCGCATCAGTCTCACCACTTCTCTCTCACTGGTAAGAAGTGGGCCAACTTAGTCAACCGGTCTACTATGACCCATATCGCATCATTCTGCCTCGGAGTCTTAGGTAATCCCATAATGAAGTCCATTATAATATGTTCCCATTTCCACTCCGGAATGGGGAACGAATAGAGCTTCCCTATTAGAGCCTGGTGCTCAGCTTTAACTTACTAGCAATTCATACATCTGGATACATATTCTGCCACTTGCTTCTTCATTCCAGGCCACCAAAAATCTTATTTCAGTGTGTTATACATCTTGATTGTACCAGGATGCATAGCATAGGCGGCCATATGAGCTTCCTCAAGAATATCCTTCTTCAGATCATCCACATTAGGCACACACAACCTCTGTCTTAGCCATATTGTCTTATCCCTCAACTCAAACTTGGAATCCGAATTCATCTTTACTTTCTCCATAAGCTTCATCATATCAGGATCCTTGCCTTGTACCTTTTTAATTATGTCATGTAACATCGGTCTCAACTTTGAACTAGCAATCGATGCCTCACCCTGCTCCATATTCATTTCCACATTCGAAACTCTCAACTGTATCAAATTAGATAGCTTCGATAACTGAATTTAAGTTGGACTGATATTAGACTTCCTACTCAAAGCATCTGCCACCACATTAGCTTTCCTCGGGTGGGTACTCAATAATGCAGTCATAATCCTTCAATAACTCAATCCATCTCCTCTACCTCAAATTCAACTCCCTCTAACTTAGTAGATATCTCAAACTCTTATGATCTGTGTATATCTGGAAAGTCTCCCTATACAAATAATGTCTCCAAATATTTAGAGCAAAGACAACTGCAGCTAGCTTTAAATCATGTACTAGATAATTGATCTCGTGACACCTTAATTGTCTCAATGCATAGGCGATCACCTTGCCATGTTGCATCAATACACATTCCAAACCTTGATGTGATGCATCACTATATACACATATCCTCTGGTACCTGATGGAATAGTCAACATTGGTACAGTAGTCAACCGATATTTAAGCTCCTTAGCGCTTTTCTAACACTCCTCATTCCATCTAAACACTACATTCTTCATCAAAAGTTTTGTCAGAGGGGCTCAGATTAGATAAAACCCCTCGACAAACCTCCGGTAATATCTGGTCAATCCTAGGAAGCTTTGGATTTCTAAGACATTTCTCGGAGCTTCCCAATTATCACTGCCTCTATCAACTCCTATACATCATTTCATTGCTATTTCTACTCCAAAAATCATTTCCACAACACCTGATCACTAACAATCCATCAAAAACTAAATTAACAATATAATCAAAATTTTCATCCCAACAACACAGTATTAATAAACATATATATACGTAAATGCCATGATCATGCACTGGCAATAAATTCATCAGATTTATTTCATAAATCTACAACTCTAAAGAATTTATTCACTACTTACTTGTTGAAAACTCCAAAAGCTACAACTATCTTTAAGCCTTAAACTCCATGCAAAAACACATATTCCATCGAGAAAAATTGCCCAGTTTCGGTTTTCTTAAGCAGAAAAAGGTAATTTACAGTATGGTAGAGGTGTGGGATGAGGAAAAGCAAAGAAATCCTTCACAAGGTATTTGATAGAAAACTCTGTGTATTTAAAGAAAAATTGAAGAAGGTTGCCATGAAAGAGATGGAAGATTATGAAATAACACTCACCCCTTTTCAACTCTCAGATAACTCAAACTTACTTCTAACAAATTATAAAAGTAACTTAACTAAGTGACCCTTGTCACTTTCCTAATGTCTAAGTTCTAACTTAGTTTCTTTTGAAACTAACTCCATTTAGCTCTCCTCTTTACAATCCAATTATCTCTAAACTTCTTTTGATTTCTTTTTCCTATTTTCCAAAATACTCTACAAATTTCGAAAATAAATCCTAAATTCACCAAAATTTACCAAAATTCAAAAGTATCACAATCACACTAATCAATAAAATTTTCAATCTAAATAAATTCAAAATTCTCAATAATCACAACTTAGTCCAATTATACCTGGAATTATTTGCGAATGCATGTACAATTATTTTCATGTGAACAACTTCACTATTCATGTGTATGTGTATGACATATTATGCATGAGCATGAAAAATACATTTCTTATCTCTCATTAATCACTCTTATTACTATTCTAACCTCCCCATAGGTAATGGGATGTTACAAAATCTTATCTCCTTTCTACGGAGAAAGGGAAATCAATAAAATTCTTTGGTGGAATTCTTAGTTTATAAGTGACTCTAACCTTGGAATATCAAGAGGAAATAACCTTGATAGTCCTTACCAGAGAGATATTGAACTTAGTTCAATATAAGGATGACAATGGGCTAGGCTGGGCTTGAGCTTATTCCGAGGCCCAATTGGACCTAAGATAGTAGGACTAGGCCTGGTCTTAGGCTCGAGCCTGACTCGACCCTACCTTTTTTAATTTAAAATGTCAAAATGTCATCTTTTCTAACAAAATGTTATCGTTTTGCATATAGGCCCAATTTTTTAGAAAATTGGGCTTAAGACTTAGTCAACCTGGGCCTAGCCTATTGAATTTAGGCTAGGTCGAGGGCCCCATTGCCATTCTTAGTTTAAGGGGATCAACAAAAGGTTGTAGGAGCATCCAACACTCCATTGGCTTTTGAGGGAATAAAAGCCGAAGAACATCATCCTAATTCCCCTAATCACCCTTTGGAGGAATTTAAAAAAGTTAGTAAGAGGACATTAAGCCACATAACTAAGGTCAGAGGCTCTATTTCTTACTAACATCCATATTTATTCTAGCCTAGAACATAAAGGGGTTTAATAGCTGATGAAACAATAAATAGTTTTTAATTATATCATCCTAATAAAGTTATTAGTCTTTGGCATTTTAAAAACTAAGCTAAAGGTTAAAAGAATGTGTAAAACTTTGTTTATTTAAGAGAAATTGGAATTTTATTACTTAATGTCTACCAGTATGGTAGGATATTGGTAGCTTGTGATCCCAATAAAACTAGTATCCTTAGTCACACTTCTATTGATCAATGCATCCATTTACATATCAAGCATTGTAATATTGGGACTTTATGGCTTTCATTTATCTATACATCAAATTTCACATTCTAAAGAGCTAATTTATGGATCAATACAAAAGCCTTGGTTAATCTTAAGAGACTTAAATAGCATCACTTTATCTTGTGAAGTTGAAGGAGTTAGAAGCTCAAGTAAACATTGCCCTAACTCTAATCATGTTTAACTAGTATTGAGGTAATAGACCTTAAACATGAAGGATGTTTTTTTTCACTTGGAGCAATAGAAAAAAGGGCTATTGGAATGGCTTCTGAAATTTTTGTAGCATTCTTTAATAATTATCTTAGATTTGATCACTCCCTTATTAAGATTTATGATTTATTATTAACTTAAAGAAGGAATTCTCTTTTTAAATTCTTTAGCTTCTTGTGTAATGTCTAGGGTTTCCAGATGTAGTGATTTGGGGGTTAAATTTGGATGTCCAGGCTTTGAATCATTCAAATTCTATTAAAAAAATAATGAGTATAAAGATGGAGCTTAAAAGTTGTAACCCTTGTACTCTCTTTAATTCTTCTTTGAATCTTAAAAAAGTTAAGGATCATCTTATTCATACTCATAATTCCTATTATAATTCTCCTTCAGATGTGTTAAAGTAAAATAAAGAAAGGCATACCTTAAAAGCTTATATCGAAGCTTTGGAAATCCATGCTTCTTAGACTAAGTAAAAATCTAAAGTTTCTTAGCTTAAGAATGGGAATGGCAACACCAAATTCTTCTATATATCATTGCTTGCTAGAAACAATATGAATAGAATTTTTGTTATTAGAAATGAATAACGGTAGTTTCTAAACAAAATGACCTAGTATCACTTTTAAAAGACTGCTTATAAAAACATTTAGACACTCTACCTAGAAGGTAATCGCTGGGTATATCTCTTAGTTCCTTCATTTACAATTCGCTTTCAAGGCAACAATATAAATCCATCATAAAACTTTTCATAATAAAGGAGAACGAGAAGGTGGTGTTCCACTTAAACCCTAACAAATTACTATGCTCTGATGGGTTTAGTGCTTATTTTTCCTCAAAAATAATGAAACTAATTAAAGTTGTAGGCGAGTAAAGTAGTGTTGGAATTTTTCTCTAGCTCCAAGTTATTGAAAATTTATAGCAAAACTCATATATGTCTAGTTCCTAAGGTCACTGACGTAACTTCATGAGAGACTAACTTACTGTAATACTTTTTATAACAAGCTTTTAGCATTAAGAATTAGTTTGATACTTTCTTCACTGATTAATCCTTCATAAGCAGCTTTTATAGAGAGGAGATAATATCCTTCTTCCTCAAGAACTTATCAAAAACTACCACTTACAAGACTCAAATAGGAATTGTATAATGAAAATTAACATTCATAAAGCATTTGACATTATGGATTGGGACTTCATTCAAATTTCTTTGAAGACATGTGGATTCCTCAATTTATTTCTTTAGATTGTTCCTTCATATAGTGTTTTAAATAATGGTGAAGCTTCTGAATTGGTCAAGGAAGCAGGGGGAATAAGACAAAGGGACCCTCTGATTTAGTATAACATCATGTTAGAGAATGGGTTCAATTTTCATAAGAAGTATGAATAAATGAGATTATTCAAGCTAGTTTTTGCTAATTATCTACTCCTATTTTGTGGTGCTAATGCAATATCAATCTCTTATCTCATAAATTCCTTGGATTCCTTTAACAATCTGTCAAGTTTGAGCTTTAACAAGAAAAATAGTTATATCATAGTCTGTTATAATGCTTTAAACTCAGCTTAGGCTCTTGCTAAGATATCAAAACTAAATCCTAAATCTCCTTCCATTTACTTACTTAGGGGTCTTTATAACTTAGATGAGAATCTTTTACCAAAACTATCAACCTCTTTTTGACATGGTAAAGAGTATAATTGGCAGTTAGTGTAATAAGTATCTGAATTATCCTGTAAGCTTACAATTGATCATATCTAAACTGAGTAATCTCTACACCTATTGGTCCTCCCTTCTTATCCTCCCAAAGAAGCACTGTACAAACCTAAATAAGCTTTTAGGAAACTTCCTTTAGACAGGATATGGTCATGAGAAACCTCAAGGCAAATTTAGTTGGAATACTATTTACTTGCCTAAGAAAGAAGTTGGTTTGGGTATATAGTCAATCTCAATGGTGAACAAGGTCTTACTTTCAAAAAGAATTTAGAGAATCCTCAATAATAATAAGCCCTGATAGGTAAAATGGATCAGTAGCCATTACTTATAAGGGAAAGACCTTTGGATCACTAAGCCTGGAAATGACACTTTATAGAGTATACATCAATTTATTGAAGCTTAGGAGTAGTCTACAACCATTAGCCAAAATGAAGCTTAGTTATATTATGATAATTAGAGTGCTTTAGGCCCTCTTTATCTTCCACCAAACTTTCAAAACCTTATACTTCACTATCCTAATAATGTAAAAGTAAAGTTTCTGATCAATAATGGAGGTTGGTCCTACACCAATAGGGGTTCTAACATATTTAAAAGAAGCTTTCATGATTACTAACTAAATCTCAATTTTGGGGATAGAGCCTTTTTATTAGGAAGCTCTTTTGGCTTCTTCACTAACAACTCTTGTAGGGTCTATTCAAAAATCATGCATTTATATAAGATGGCATAAGTTCCTTTCACCAAAAACTTTATTCATTTTATGGCTATCTATTAGAAATAGGTTAAGCACTCTTGACAGACTCAAAGGAGCTCATCCTCTCCCTAATCCTTTATGTAGGAGTCTTAGAGTTGCTGCATTAATAGACCATTTATTCTTTCATTATTCCTTTTCTAAATGTTTAAAGAGGTATATACAACAAAAGTGTACTCATTTATGTCTTCTTGATGAATAGAATAACATTGTCTAATGAGCTCCCACCAAATGATTAAAGATGATTACGTACCTGTTTGGATGGGCTTATATCAGTAGCGCTTTTATCAGTAGAGCTTTTCTGATAAGAGCTTTTTTAAGAAGCTAGTTGATTGTTTAACTGTCAATTAAAAAATAACTTTTTTTAAAAGAGCTTCATACAGTAGACTGTTTGGCAATATTAAAAAAACATTTTTATTAATTTAACTATATATTATTTTGTAATAAAATTTAGTTATGCATATAAATATTATTTAAAGTATATTAAAAAATATGCAAAGCATAATATATTAATTATTATATAATTTTAAACCATATGAAACATAAATAAAAATATATCTAACCAGATCATTTATATGGATTAAAAAAGTTTTATATGTTTTAACATTTGATAGCATTGGCAGATGGCTTAATGAACTTCATAGTAAGAGTGACATTACCACTTTGCTAAAATTTTTACACCTTTACTTTTCCCTTTCCTTCTTATATCATATCCTTCTCCTAGAGGACATTTAATTGGTACTAACCAACATGATTTAGTGATAGTACACAGTACACTAAATAAAGTCAGGCCTATAAATTAAAAGTTATGCGACTTCTTCCCCAATCTGTCATTGGAAGTAGTATGGTGGTTTTTGAGTTTATTAATGAATCATTTAGAAATCTTTGAAACTTCTAATGCCTGTTTGCTGAGCTTTGTTAACCCCTTCACTCGTACACCAGAGGCGCTTATACCATAAATAATTTTGTGTATAGTGAATAGTTTGGACTAGAAACAATACTCTTCCATGGTTTTAATTTGATTTGAAAGAATTCAACTATTATTAGGTCTTTCATGAATAGAATGGGACTTACTTTACAATTGTTCAACAAATTCACTTCCATTTAAATCATGACATCAATAATTTTGATAAAATGACTTCAAATTGATACAGGTATCGTGCAAACACTATTGTAGACTTTGAGGTTTAATTCACACCACTACAAGAGATGTATCATTTACACCTTATGGTTACCTATTTCTTAAATAACCATCTTGTGGGAAATTTTTGATAACCATCTTGGAGGAAATATTTAAAGAGATGTCTCATTTTCTTATAGGAAATAAAACTAATATAAAAAATAAATATTAAAACATATAAAAAGAAAATAATTTGTAAATGAGTTAACAAACAACGTTATTGTCGACTGCATGTCAAAGATGATTTACCAAAATCAAGAATAAACTTACTTGCCAGGAAGAAAGTTACCTCAACAATAAACTTGAAAGCACAAGCTACATTAGCATTACTGCTTACAACAATTACAATATAGACATTGCTAATTCTAATGTAAAAGGAGGAGCAACCTCCAATCTGCTTCACAGGGCATGTATCAAGTTCTTTAGTTTGCATAATATGCATCCGAAATGCATCCACCATATTCCCGCTGAAACAAATATTACATAACAGCTTTGTAAAAGATCAACTATAAGTTACAACTAAGGAATTGGTTTAGAAAAAAGAGTTAATGAGAAGGGAACATTACAAATTCAATAGCAAATACTAGACGTAGGAAGCAAAGACTGATAAGTAACATTAATAAGGAAAAAAATAGGAGGCATGCAAAGTAGTTTGATAAAAAGTTCTGGAAGGATAAAACAGAAACATCTTATAATTGGAACTGCAAGTTTGCTATAAAATGTTGACAAAGTAAATGTTCTATCAACCTATACACAGAAAATAGTGGAAAGTCCTTATCCAGCAATAGCCTTTTGTGAATATAATAAAAACATACATTTTCCAACTCTATTTTTTTCAATCAAAACACCACCACCACAATACCAAACTAACATTAATGTGTTAAAAACATCAACAATATTTTTATCATATTAAAAGTGGAAAAATAAACCAAGAACACCACAGTAACAAATTTATACTAATGTGTTAACCACCGATCTCATTTAATGATGAAGAATCAAATAAATCCCTTTAGTAATAAGCCAAAAAATTAATGAAAATAACAATTGAAAGTATGTTAATAACTGGAGCCCTTAGCCGCCATGAGTTCCACATGATTAACATCAATATTCTTCTTTCCTTGATAAAAACACTTGACATGAAGCCATGGCTAAACTAATAACGGATATAAACAAAAACATATGAAGACCTCTCGCATGCACATTGAAAAAATACCCACTAAAAGGGTAAGAATGATTAAAAAGAACAATCATGAGTGCATAAATTCGGACCTTTTAAGTCCCAAAGTTCCCATAAATTCAACATTATCAGACAAAGAAATGTAAAAGTGAAAAAGATTACCAACATCGTCGTGATAGAGGCGGTTGATTAGGACGTCACTGTGGAGATTTAAGAAGTAGATGGCGGAAGCAGCCACTGGCATCTCTGAGCCAGTGGATCGAAGTGAAAAAGAGGGACGAACAGTGATGGTTTGATTGTTGTAGATTTGGGGAGTCAGTAAACTCAAATGACGTCGGTGATTAGAATAATATAATGTGTAGCTCCAAAGGTGGGTTATGGTAGAAATGGAAGAAAATGGAACTCTAGTTTTTCTTAAGAGAGAGTTGTATAAGAAGATGCTGCGCAGAAGAAGATAGTTTGTGTTATAAATGTAAATTTCAGAAGGAAAAAAAAAATCTATTCGAAAAAGCTAAAATGACGAGTTTTTTTAAAAAAGTTATATTTTAGATACTAAAAAAATTATATTTACCAAAAATATATTTTTTTATTTTACAGCTAAACATTCATTTTTAAAAAAAAAATTTTTGCGGTGAAAAAAATACTTATTTACTTTCCAAAAGCTCAACCAAATAGGCACTATAACCTCTTTTCAAACTTTTGGATGCATAATATACTCGATGTAGTAGGAGAGAAATAAATGAATTTTCAAAAACATCAATGTAGACGTCCAAGTGGTTGTGACAAGGAATGCCAACAAAATAAGAGAGTTGGTGATTATAACACTTAAGATGATCCTTCTTTGTCTCTTAAGTAGTTAATTTTTGTGTCCTAAGGCTTAGTCCTTACTTTAATATAATTCTTTAATTTTTAAAACATATCATTATATTATATTCTCTGTCTCAAAGATAAATATTGTATTAGTAAAAAATAACATTTATTTAAACAAAATTAAAAGTTTAATACTTGATTAAATAACACATCAATTTTCAATTACTTACTTAATCTTTATTCCTATATTAAAAATGTGCATAACCATCATCTAAAAATTTCATCTTAATTCTATTACAATTTAAGGATTTAAAATGAATTTGTAAACTGTCTTTTTTCTATGGAATTGGGATTTATCTTTATCAATTTTCACAAAAATCTTGTAGGATCATTTCACCGTAAAGTTGATGGTATAACAACCTAATATAACTATCCTCAGGTGTAGTCTCATGCAAGATGGAATAGGAAAATAGACTCACTTTGCATCTGAATCTTTAGAACTAATGAGGTTGGATACCACCATTCATGGCTTTTACACGTGCAAATTCGCTAATAAGAAAACTAGATCTTGCACATTTCCTCCAACAAATTTTCATTCTAAAAAAAATAAATTTACGAGCCACTGAACCACTAATTTGTCATAAAAACTAGTGGTAATGGTCAGAAGTTAGACCTAATTGCTTAAGGTAATGATGCATATCTGCGGGATGATCATCAAGCTTGGGCCTTTCAGGCTGCATCCAACGGCCATCGTGGCTCCTTATCATACCCTTGTTCTCATCTTGTCTCCAATATGGAGGAACCAAGTAATGATCTTTCAGAAAGTCAGAAGCTTTGTTGACTAATGCTGGATCCCTTTTACTTGCCAAAAAAAACCTGTGGCCTTTGCCGTGATATCTGCGGATAAATGCAGAGCTTGTTATTTGACAGTTAGATGAGAGATGTTTTGTTTTATTAGTGGACACTGCAAAATATTTTAGTCTCGGAACGTTTTCTAATACTCTCTGATTTGCTTGCACAATGTCTAGCTTAACAACTTGACTATACATGTTTAAATAGTTGAAATGTGGAAAAGATAAAGGAAAGAAAGAAGAGAAAATAAAGTATTATTTCACAAAGTCTTCAAATAATGGCTAAAGGAATCGATCAATCAAAGTATGACTTTAAGACAAACAAAATACAACTTCAAGAATCAATACATGTCTGAGTACGCAATTAATCTAAAACAGTATAGTACTTACAAAGTCTGAGTTTATCTTGGATAAACAAAAATTATGAAAACTGCTTATTTTTAATAAATGGAATTAGTACGTCATAATTTTAACTTATTTGTTTATAAAAAAGTTTAATCATGTCCAAAAGATAAATGTTAAATAGATATTTTTTAATTAACACTAAAGAAACAAATACTTGCGTCTTATTTATAGTTTGTACCTAAGGTCGTTCATTTGGTCACGGAACTACATTTTAATTTCTAATGGGATAAGGACAGGCAGAAACATAACCTTCTAAATTCACCTCATTTTAAACAAAAAAGTGCAAATTAAGTCCCCCTGCTAATGATCGAGTCTCCATCCAAGACAGCAAAAGAAATTAAAAGCTTTCGCCATCATCAGTCAAGTTTGAATTACGTGGAGAAAAGAAATCATATTCATCTTCTATGATTATTAATAAGTATAAATAACTATAACTATAACAGGTATGAGTTGACCCAAAATTCGAAAACAAAAATATTATTATAATGATTAATAGAATGAAAGATAGAGGACGAGAGACTAACCCATCAAGCAAATGCAAGAGAGCCTCCAAGTTATGGGCACACGTAGGGTCGCCGGTTGGTTTCAGAAACGGCGAGTTCTTATGATCCAACACCAACTCCACACCAACGTGAGAATAACACCACGGCACCAACCCCTCCGCCATCTTCATTAACGCCGCCGGTACTTGCTCGTTGAACAAAAATCCCGGCGACTTAGTCACCACATCTTGTACGTTCACTACCCTCAGCACCTTTACACCTAACGTCTCCATCCTATCTTTAAACCTCACGTTCCCCACCCGAGGACCCGAAAACGAAAACACGCAAACCGGCAAAGCCCGGCTGTCCGGCAACACATTTAAACCAGTTTCTACGATGTCGTACGCACTTAACATCGCCAGCGCGCTTCCTAAACTGTGTCCTGTTATGGTGATGCTAACTTCCTCGTTGCCGTACATGTCTATCAATCGTTTCACTTCTGTTAGAATTTGCTCTCTGGCTGAAAACTTGCAGAACCTGCACTTCTCGTCCTTTTCGGTGTAGAGATCCAAAAACCCGGATTCAACCTTCACAGTCGGGTCGGGGCAGGGGATGCTGTTTCCATTGATGGGTTTGAGGAAGTCCATCAAGTCGGCGATCCATTCCAGTCGGGTCACAGTGCCTCTCCATGCAATTGTAATGTCTCGACGGCCTAGACTTTTGGAAGTTTCGTCGTTGGAAACAGCTACGTAGCCTATCCAGTTGGCTTTGTTGCTCCATACCTTTGGCCAACGTGATTGTTTGAAGAAGTTTGGGAGGTTTATGTTAGCTGTTGCGTAGAGGTATCTTGTGACCTCGTATCCATGGTTTGTCATGTCTAGTGACTCGAAGAATCGTCGACGTATGAACCTGCAGCTTCCACAATACTTGGAAAACGGGTCGAAGTCGAACGCGTCGTAGCAAGCTTGCGCCATCTCGCCATATCTGATCAGTTCTGCTCGTAAAAGTGGGTCCATAGGATCGAGCAGGCCTACCCAGTCGGCTTCGCCGTGGAGTTCTCGCCATATATCGGATAGTTTTCGCTCCGGTTGTTTGGTAGTTCTTGCGAGTTCATCGTATTCTTGTTCTTGTTCCTCGTGTTCGTTGACTTTGAGGTCGTTTGCGATGGTTGTTGATAAGGACTCGCTTGCTCTTGAGAAGACACTAGGAAGAACAGGTTTCTTGGAACGTAGTTGAAAGCTTTGGCTGGAAAGGGGCAGCGAGAAACATTTTTGGGATCGAAAAATGTCATGTTTTAGAGGAAGAACCGAATTAGACAGAGGAACGGCCATTGAAAACTTTGGAAATGGAAATGGAAATGGAAATGCATAGCCCCCAGCGGAACTATCTTGAATAATGGAGGAACGTGATGTGAAATAAAGAAAGGAGACCATCATACTAAGACTACTTCAGTCTCTTGTTATTGATTAATACTGTACATGTGGTGCATGTGGGGGAAGGGGCCTATTTTTAATGACTTTAAAGAATCTTCTGGGTGCCCACGCGAATCAACGGTATCAGTGGACTTGATTTGTCCATTCAATAGAATGTCCGACTAACTTCAAGCCGAGTACAAATTTGTTGACCGGGGATTTTATCTCCGGCATGGATGTCCATTTTAATTTTTTTAATTTTTAATCTCCCGCTTAATTATTACTAAAGATATATTAATAACGCCAACATACTTTGCATACGCAGCGCAGAAGCTGACGGTAAATTAATGATTTGTAGCAAGTGGTTGAATATTTGGTAGTTTTTGAATGGCTATGGCGATGATTTTCAGTTGAAATCCAAAACCCAACGATAGACATAGTAAAAAAATTCAGAATATAATTGTAAAGTGTATATACTTACAAGTCTCTCCATGCTCGTGGTGGGTAATAGATCCTTCAGTATGTACGAGAAGACTCTCCCCCCAGTTTTCCACGTCTGTTAGTAGAATTACGCTCTAAAATAGACATTGCCTTGAGTGATGTCCAATGCTGCTGCTAATGACTCCATATTTCTTCATAAATACAAAGAGGTCATATACTAATCTTGTGTATTACACCAACAAAGTATCTATAACATGTACGAGCTCCTTTTTTCCATATTTTATAAATAACCGCATCGAATTTAAACTCTCAAAAAATTCTTTCTGAAAAAAAAGGAAAACATACGATAAGTACTTATAACCTATAATATTGATTTAATTAATGTATAAAACATTAATTAAAATACAAAAATTATTTTTTGTATCTCAAACTCATAATAATAAATATCATTTGTCTCCTGAGAGATATGCTTCCATATATAACCCTTAAGATCAATCTTCTACTTGAATTGGATGTCATGTTTTTTGAGCACGGTCCAAATAGAATCAACCTAATATAAAAACAAATTTATATCATTTTTAAATTAAAACCTATAACTCAATTATAAACGTATGGTATTTCATATATTTTCACTTACATATTGTTGATAATTGTGATGTAAATTCTTCCATCAACTCCTTTAGCTCCGAGTTGGAGATTGTCTCCTTCATCCGTAAAGTTTATCTCTGATATATCTATCGATATAGGGGTGGTAGATAATGTAAAGTTGTTGGATGGTATAGCAGCAGGTATAGGAGGTGATGCCTTATCTACATGTGTAGTAGCTAGAGGTACAACATCTAATTATGTTGCAACTGCAGAATGCGATGCTTCACCTAGAAAGTAACTGGCTCCAAATCGTGGTTTGAACCTTGGTCGCATCATATCCTGTTTCTCTTTAGTGACATGTTTTAACATAAAATTCATATTTTATTGAATATTCTAGAAATATGAAAATTTCGATTCAATGCATAACAATATATTGTTGATTCAATAATTGATGTATTGAATATAATATTCTATTACAAACACAAATTAAATGTTATTAGTAATTAATTGTAAATCAAAATCATCATTATCTTCTTTTTTTTGAAGAATTAAGATCAAACTCAGGCTCCTCTTCAGATCTCTCTCCCTCCTCATCGTCTGCAAATGAAATTTTAATATATTCATTATTTGAATCATTCAAAGGTTCATTCTCTTCATATGTAACAGAGGCATTTATTTCATAAACATTTTCTTGAAACGTTTCACTTTTAATTCTCTGTTCTCCTTTTCCATGTGATTCAAAAACACCTTTATATTTATCTCATCATAAACTGGAAAAAGGGACATAATACACCTAGATCGTTTGCATCGCCCACACGAAAGATTCAAATTTTCTAAATCTCCTTTGCTGGTTGATTTCAACTAGATTGTATCGGTTATGCACTTTTGTACCAATATTAAAAGTTGGACTAAACCAGTTACACTTAAATATCGTACACTGCTTTATTGGCAATACAGGGTACTCAATTTCAAGTATCTTAATAATTTTACCATAATAATTCATCAATTTTCCCTGTATGCAAACCCCACTATTTACTGTTGCCATGCTATGACCATAATATTCTATATGATATTTATATCCATTAACGAAATACACCATATAGGATTTAACATTTCACAAAGGTCCTTTCGCAAGATCACATATGAACTTGTTCTCCATTGGATTTTCAAAGGCATACACAAAAGAAATTATCATATTAAGTAGTATAATGTCATTTGAACACTTTAATCTTATAATTCAATCATTTTAAGAATTGTAAGTGAAAATTAACATATTTCTTGAACCATTGAGGAAAGTGTCTTCCAACTTCTTTATTGATATCATTATGTGTTTTTTTGGGCATTAGCTCACTTAACAATTCCTCGGATAATCTAAGAACATTATTATGTATTCCTGTTGTGATTAACAATAAATTTCAAAACCCAAATATTCAATTTCAAAATCAACTTCAACTTACTGCACAAAAGGTTGAATCTCTTGACAGTTCAATAAAATGTAACCATGGGCAGACTCTATTTCTTCCTCTGTTAACATTGTTCTTGTTGAATGTCCATATGTTCGTCCAGGATATGTGAAAATGGATAAGTTACTATCAGCATAACCTGTTCCTCCCTCATCGTCATTACGAGTAACTTTTCTTTCTCTTGTGTGCACATGCGACTCAAAATAATGTGAACAAAATATACTTGCTTCCTCCACTAAATAAACATTACATATCAAACCTTCAACTCTAGCCTTGTTTTTGACATTTTCTTTCAAGTGATGTAAATACCTATATTAGTGAATAGGGTTTTTACAATTCCGTTATTAAAACATGTTATTACTTCAATTTAAATGTTTACTATAATTACCTCTCAAATGAATACGTCCATCGATATTGGACTGGACCAGCAAATTTGGCCTTGTGTGCTAAATGCACAGGAAGATGCTCCATACAATTACAAAAGCTTGGAGAGAAAATCCTTTCTATTTTGCACAAAATTATTGGAATTTTCCTTTCTAGTTTTTCCATTTCAGCTAACTTTATTTCAGATGATGTTATGCTTTTGAAAAACAAACTTAATTTTATAATAACTTCCCAAATCTTATGCGGTAGCAAATCCTGAAATGCAATTGGAATTATCCTTTGCATAAACACATGATAATCATGACTTTTCATCCTAAATAATTTGTACTTCCTCGTGTCCACTCACATTGCCAACTTTGAAATATAACCATCGAAAAATTTTAGACTTTTCAACCATTCACATAATATTTCCTTTTGTTTTTTTGTCCAAAATGTAACATGCTTTCAGATATTTACTAGCGAGATGAGGTGTTTGTACTAGCCTATTCTTAATGAAATCTTGTTTATTGCATCTAAATGGATTATATGGAGGAAGAAATTTACTGTGGTTGTCAAATTAATATGTTTTGTCCCCGTTTCGAAGATAAAACATATCATAATCATTGCCACAATAAGGACAAGCCAATTTCTCTGTTGTGCTCCATCCAGACAATATAGCATATGTTGGAAAATCACTAATAGTTCACATCCAAGCTGCTCTTAATACAAAATTTTGTTTCAGAGACACATTATATGTCTTTGCACCATGTTCCTAAAGATGCTGCAATTCAGATACCAATGATTGTAAGAATGCATCAATTTTATGCTTTAGATTTGTAGCACCTGACACAATCGCTATCAAGAACATATAAGCCTTATTTATACACATCCATGGAGGCAAATTATAAGGAGTAATTATGATTGGCCATGATGAATATTATTGACCAGATTTACCAAAAGGTTGGAATCCGTCCATCGATAACCCTAACATAACATTTCGAATTTCAGCTATAAACTCATAATGGGTGTTGTTGAAATGATTCAATGCTAGTACATTCGATGGATGACTCATAATTCTATCTTCATGTTCGTGTTCATTATGTCATCTTATATGAGATGCAGTAACATCATATGCATATCGTCTTTGAAGTCTCAAAGTTAGCGGGAAATAATACATTCGCCAGGATAGTAATTTTTGTTTCATAGAAGAATGCTTTTTAGGCTTGAACCTAGATTGACCATCAAATTTGCACTGTTGTAATTCCACATCATTTCCCCAATACAACATACATCCCAATTTGCAATAATCAATTTTTTCAACAGGCAAACTAAGACCCCTAATAAGTTTCTTCATATTATAAAAACTATTAACCTTTATATGATCAGGAGGCAATGATTCATTATACCATCCAAGATTTTTATCAAAAATACGATTAGAAATATGCCCTTCAAACTTTATCTTCAATATTCGAGCAATTGAAGACAATTGAGTCATTGTCTCATAATTTGGTCATAATTCTTAGTCAGCCGAGTGTAGTAAGTCAAAAAATTATTTTGCATGTGGGTTTGGTTCTTCTTCAAGATTTTCTATATTTTTCTGACTGGCTATATTATAAACCATTTGCATGTAAGGATTTTCAGTTGCTCCCACATTATTTGTTCTAAATCCAACCCCCTTCAAACTCATCCACATTTACTGATGAGTTTACTTCATTACACCTTGAGGTGCTACAAATTAACGGCTCCCCATGTCAAGTCCACTCAAAATAATTTGGAACAAAATATTTTCTCAAAAAATAACCATTCACTTCATCAATAGGAAAGAAATGAATATGTTTGCACTTTTTATATAGACATCTGATCTTTAGGCCATCCATATATGTAGGTTGAGAACATATATAATGAATAAAAGCTTAACTCCCTCAACAAACTCAGGATTAATGAAACCATCAGGTGTTAATCATATATACATCCAAGATCTATCAACATTACTCATTTATGCAAAACTGTTAATTTAAAAAGTGATTTTATAGTTAGTATCATTCATGTCCCTTACGTTTACAAACAAAATTAACCTTTACTTTACACAACATCCCTTAAGTATTAATCAATTGAATTAATCACTTACAATTGATGTTAATACTATGGTATGTGTTATTGTTTACACCTATGAATCAAGAAAGCAAGTTTTCACTGTGACTCCTAGGCTCATGGAATTTTTCACCGATAAGCCTCATGGGAGCTGCATCATAGATTTCCAGCCTATCTACCATCCTAGGGATGGTTTATTATGCCTTAATCATCCATAAGATCTCAAACTCATTCCTCATACAGTAAATACTTATGTAATCATACATTTACTCATTAATGATTCAAACAAAACCCAAACAAAAAATACTTAGACTGTTAAAGAAGAACATAAAAACTCTTTAATGATTATAAGAATATTCTAAACAACAATACAAAATCAAGACCTCCTTTACATTCACACAAAACCCAAACACATCAGAATCGTATTATAAAAACAACACATATGGTAGACATTAGTTGGACTACTTATCTAGATAGACAGATAACTACAGACTACAAAGAAGAAGGATGAGCGATGATCTTCAACACAAAATAGGGCCTACAAAAAATAATATTTTGTATTTAATATAATACACTTGTTCAATAGTTTTGTTATATTTTTAATATATTAAAGCAAGCAAATCAGAAAATAAGGCAATTGAGTATAAAGAAATAAGTACCACCTTTACTTTAATATAGTAATGCCACAATTGAGTACAAAGAATACCATCATAACTTATAAAGAATACTATGACTATATAGAAATTATACTACAAATCTATATAAGAAATATCATCATAATATATAAATGAGTATTGTCTTTACTTTAATTTTTCAATACTATAACTAGGTATAAAGAACACCATAATAACATATAAAGACACGTTAACTCCGTACATTCTACACCATGAATATATATAAAAATATCATCGCACTATATAATTAAGTATCACTATTACTTTAATATGTCGATAACATAATAGAGTACTAAGAATATCATCACAACATATAAAAAAAACAAGACACTATACAAACTATACAATAATTCCATATAAAAGATATCATTACACTATACAAATAAGTATCAACTTTACTTTAATATGTTTATACCATAATTAAGTATAAATAGTATTAACTTGATATCTAGAGAATACCATGATGGAAATAAACGTACCATCACACTATACAAATAAATACTATCTTTACTCTATACAAAAAATAACATCACACTATAATCAAAGTATAATTTTAGTAAAATTTTGAAATACTATTTTTTTAGTTCACACAAATGTTCGTTTTATAATCCTAAGTATATTAACTTCTATGTTATTTGTGAATTCCATTTATTATATATCATTTTTTAGTTCTGCAAAAATAACATGCATTAATTCATTATAAAAAATAGTTAATTTTTTGTGAAATGTTGTATATGTTTTTTTTAAACAGATAAACTACTCTATAGCAATCATAGTGGAGTAAATGTATTAAATTTGAAAGTAAAAAATTTCCCTGATGAATTTCGAAATGCAAAAGATTACAAGATCATTAACATTATCTCATGACACTAAATACAAATTTAAGCATCTTAGGTGGTGGGATGATGATATCAAAAAAACCAGCAAACAATTATCTTTGTTTTCTCAAAATCAAGAAAATTGTAACCCCCTCAGGGAAAAAAACTAGAAAATGAAAAGCATATTTAAGTTGATCGCCATAAATCTCACTCTTTACATTCAGGCAAGTTATAATAATATTTAGCTAAATCACTTAGGTAGCTCTGTGTACCAATGTCATTAAATTTCTATTTATGAGTGGAAAACTACTTTAATACCTAAAATGGATTTGTCAATTAATCTTTGCATATTCACGTTAAATGAAACTTTAGACTAATAGTCTAGAAAATGCTATGAAAGCATAAAATGGCAATTATTTGACATTTTATGTCAAAGTGACTGAAGAATTAAACATTAAACTCAAAAATTAGAATAGTATCTTGAATGCAAGTACACATGATATTTGAATGGGTAAAGCAAAGATCCAAAACAACATTTTCCCCTCATAGATATTTTAGTATTCCGTCTTCAGGTTTCTGTTAATATAATTTAGAATTTCTAGCAAGTTTCTCAGGTATGAGGTGGATAACACATATGGAAAAAAAAGAAGATTACAGCTTGAAATTGTAAGTATTTTCTCTCTAATTTTTTTCCTGTTCATACCTAATAAAAGAAATAGCCTTGCCCTAGATTATTGCGGTGTCTATTTTAAAACACCAAGAACTGTATTGATCCTTTATACATGTTCTCCAAACATAATGTTTCCAAGAACTACATAGGGCATTAGTTTAGTTATGAATAATTAATTTTAGATGTTTGTTTGGTCGGTTCGTTGGTTTCATAGGTACTATAAATCACAATAAAGAGTTATTCCTAGCACAACAAAAGCAAAATGTTGCAAGAGAAGAGCTATAGATCATACTTAGCTATCACTGTCTCTGAAGCATATGCTATACCCTTTGAGGCCTTGAAGCAGATGCAATGTAGGAGGGGGGACAGAGAGACGGGGGAGGGGGGGCTTCAGTATCAAAAGAAACAAGGACGATGGGACGACGAGGATGATGAGGCTTCGGTAGGGATAGAGAGGAGGACGGTGAGACAACGACGACAGAGAGAAGGGTAAATGCAATGGAGGAGGGGGAAGGGGGCCTTCGATAGCTTTTAACACCAAATGGCGTTGTTTTTGTTTAATTAACAACGTTGAAGCTGAAGCAAACAATAACGTTTATCTTTCAAATTTATCGATGGAATTTATCAACAGAATACATTTTTGTCGGTAAAACCCGACGCTTATTTATGCCGCCAAGCATTCTCGCCTATTTTACCAATGAGAATTTTCCATCTGTTGCTATATTCGGTCAAAAAATTTACAAGGAAAATTTCCCCCCACATTTATCAATGGATATTTTGTCCGTCACAAAATGAAAATTTTCTCGACAATGTTACTAACGGAACAAGCTTTTCCGTTGGTAATTTGCAACAATTTCTTTTCCGTCAGTAATTTTCTATCGTTAATTACTAATTTTCTTGTATCTCCCAAAAAATATGATTTTAATAACTTCAAATGCTCAAACTTGATTTTTTTAACAATATTATAATTAAACCAACATCTAAAATGTTCCCTAAATAGTGTGTGAAAGGGAAAAAGGCTTTTCCATTAAAATAACGACTTTAATATCTTTTGATGAATGAAAATACTTGTGTAATAAAGTGATATAAAATGTTTATGCATAGTGAACCTTTAAATTACCAAAAAATGATATTATAATTAATGTCACAAAATATAAAATGACATTTTTTATAAATAAATATAAAATGACCTTGATATGCCTTGTTCTTTGCTTTGTAGGTTACAAACTTCATCTTTTCTATTATCATCTTCACAAAATGTCTTCTTAACTTATGTATGATTTCATCTTGTTCTTATAAAGCTTTTTAACAACATAACAATATAATTAGTAGGACTTATGTTTTTTTATCACTAAAATATTGAATGGGATCTCCCTCAGTTTAATAATCTCCTACTTTTTGATAATGCAAAAATATTTGTGATGTTAGAGAGCAATAATAAGACAAAGCACATAAGCAATTACATATATCAAGATAATGATTAAATTTCCCTTAATTCATGTATAAAATATGATTCAATATCAATAACATAATAGATAATCAATATCAAGTTGGTGAAATATCAATAACAAAAGAGATGTTTAATATCAAGTAGAAGAAATATCCACATATAAAAGAGGTTTCGAAAAGTCATCACATTTATAACAGTCGCACTTCCCCGATATCTAATATCAACAAATTACATTCCCTCTTTTTGGAAACATCAAAAATAATTTTTTTGAAGGAGGAAAGCGAGAATTAATTAAACGATATAGGTCATCAAGTTAATGCATCACGACGTCTCAGAAGGAGTTAAGTTTGCCTCATATAATAGTGAGCTGATACTTAATGGTTTTCAAACGAGCATCGGGTAGAGACCTATATTATATTAGTGAGGTAGTGGCCCCATCATCCACAAGAACCTCAACAGTGTGACTTAAGAGAGGTTCATCGGGACCAATGTCATATGGGTGAGCCTGGAGAAGGCTATTGAGGTTAGAGCTATTATCATAGGTGTGATCGAGTCATTTGACCATCAACTAATTGGTAGGCCTTTACGGTTAAAGATAGCAGAATAAAAAAAATTAAAATCAATCTCATTGTTAGTGAGAGAAATGTGAAACTTCTAGAAGATGAGGCTAAGTATTAGGGCACAAGTAATATTTTATTTCTTTTTCTTAGTTTAATGGAAACACACCATATTAAGCAAAATGAAGAAACTAAGATGAATACATTATCCTAATACCAGGGTGGAGAGGAACCACAATTCATCATAGCATAAACAAAATCATACATTAATGAAGAGACGATGAAATTGAGGAATAACATTGAGTCCATGAACATCTTTAGGTTTTTTCTAGAGACCTTTGTATCGGTACCCAACTCAAAGATGATTTTGACTCTATTAGTCACAAAGTAAGGTCAAATTTGATATTAAGTATGAAAACTATAATAAATAGGTCTTTTAAGAACAAGAATGTTAAAGATCTCATTTATAAGAGTATAATCAATAACATTTCAATACTTTAGACTATAGCAAATATGAGTATCACCTCAAATCACTCTAAGTCAAAGATTAAAATAAAAAAAGCCTAATATTTCTTGGGATTATACGACTGGATTTTGTAAGAAGGGATTCATTCCTTATCCAATAAAAAATTACACTAGAACATATTCCTTAAATTTTTTTAGGAAAGATGAAGAGATGACACGATTTGCATTTAATTCCCATGAGACATTTATTAAAATGAACAGAGTTCATGTTGAAATACTCATCCTTATTAGTAGATGGAAGCATAGGAGTTGGAGGTCCTTTTTGAGTCCTTTGAAATTTCGTTAGCTCTACCTTGAGTGAGTGTCATAGACAAGGCTCTACATCACCTTTGATCCTAGCTAAATGCATTTTTAATATAATGATTTCCCTACCTTTTAAAAGTTTGTCGCAATACACATAAATGATATGGTTCTTCATTCTAAGAACCAATCTAGCAAAAGCCTAAATTGGATTATCAAATCTTCCTGAAACGGTTGAATTAGTAGGAGTATTTGAATTACCTTCCATTTAATGAACTCGTGTGTCAAAATTAAATTAATAATTTCATATTCAAAAATACAATTTTTGTATATAATATAATTTCATAACTATAAAAATTCAATATTCAATTATAAACATATCTAGATTCCAAATAAACTTTATCTTACATATTTCTTTATGATAACATACGTTACAAAAACAACCCATTGCAAAAATGACTTTTCTGTATGATAACACCCATTGCAAAAATGACTTAAACATTTACATTTACATTTTCATATTATGTTGAGTAATGAGTATTCTCCCATTAATGATTAAATTCACATACTATTTTCTATTATGTATTTAATTATCCATAAGATAAGATGATGAATGTGTATTTACTACGCATAAGATAGGTTTAATATTTGTAATATTATTTGCATATAAGAATAATGAACACTTTAAAAAGCAAACATATAATTTTCTTAACTTAATTACATATATTAAATGATTTAATTATATATTAAATCTTATATTTAAATGATTAATCATATGTTAAATACCTTT